>BJCO01001220.1:0-15326 GCA_018326465.1 Flaveria floridana
ATTTTTTAAAAATATTCACCAGTTTATAACTTTTTAAAAACAAAATAATTTAAAATATTTTATTTGAAAATGTTTAGCGTTTTAGAAAATTTCATATTATATAAAATTTTAGTTTTTTATTGTTTAGATTTTAATTGAAAGATTTGATTTCTAATTTTCTCAATAAAATCTATTTTAAAAAAATAATTTGATTTTAAAAAAATTTAGATAAGATAGAGAAATATAGCAATTAATAACATTCATTTTTAATAAGAGAGAGAAATTTACTTGAGTATTTTATTTACTATAATACCATTTTGGAGGAAAAATTGATATGTGAATGTATAGAAAAATGACAAGTGCCAAAAAAGTGGGATAAAAGAAGGACAAGTGGTAAAAAAAACCTTGTTTTATTAGATACTATAGATAATCAGGTTATACGTGTAGAATTAATAAAATATTAAATATTTAGTAATAAAAATGTATTAATTATGTAACAATATTATAAGATAATATATTTTTAAAAATACGTATGAGTAAATACTATAAATAATTAGATAATGATAGCATTTTTTTTACTTTTGCTATTAAACTTTTTTTTTTGTTTTAATATCTTGTTCCAAAACAAACCGTTTTAAAAATAACATTTTTAGAATTTTTTCCTCGTATAACTCCGACTTTTAGTTATTTTGTTTAATAAAAAAATGTTATGTAAAAACATCGATTGTAAAATATTTGGATTTTTAAAAAGTTTGATGTTTAGAAATATTTATTTCTTCATGATAACTAGTATTATAACCCCAGCATTGCGGCGAGGATGTAAAATATCATAAAAACTAATATTAAAACGTAGTCGTAAACCCACGTGTTGAAGGGGCATATAACCATGACAAAACAAACATCTAAATGTACGTTGTTGGAATTTGAGCATTGAAGAGAACGTTAAAACCGTTGATAACGTATGTTTATTTATGAAAAACAAAACTTTGACGTCTAATAGTTGTATACATATAGTTTGTTTAAAAGCAATGCACTATGTTATATTATTTATTTGAAAGATAGAAATAGAAACATATAAATAAAGAAATGAAAAAGAACTAAAAAACAAAGCATATGAACAACATTATTAATAAGCATTTGAACTAGACTATTATGTATAAAAAAGTTGTTACTTGGTATTATATAAATTTGTTTCTTTGGTAATAACGTTTATAAAAGGACTTCTTTATAAATTTATTTAAAAAACTATTCTCAATCTCAAAAAAATAATATCATTTGTAGTTAATGTAATTATTAAATTGAGAGAGAAGTGAAAAAAATAGAATTATAAAGTATAAATATCAAGTGTCTACCCAAAACTCTATTTTATTATAGATAGATTTTGATAATCATCTTTTTTTTGCACAGCCAGCGATTTTACCACTAAAAACCTTTAATACATCTTGTAAAAGTTATTTTTGATGATCATATTTCTTGCGCGCTAGATGTTTATACAACAGAAGATAGAAATACACAAGTCCAACAACTGACATCAAAAACGTGCTTCATAATTAACCTCACAATATTCTTAAGAAAACCAAATGAATCTTGCGAAAAAAACTTTGATTTTTTTAATTTAAAAACAAAACCATATGACTTTTATATTTAATAATATTAAAAGGTGCGATGATATGATTTGAAGGTTTCTAATAACTTAATATTAATTTTCTTTTACTGCTATTGAGTAAACAAAATAAGTTTTAAAAGTAAAGCGACTTGGCCTCTTCTCTAACCATGTGTATAAACAAGAGTTGCGTCGAGCATTAAAGGAAAATAAATTTTAAGCTTAAAGATTGAAAATAATACTTAAGTTGGTACAAAAAGTCCCAAATATTTTAATTGTTCAATACACATACTAAACCAAAAATTTTAAAATGAAGTAAAAAGATATTATGTTATTTTATTTTGAAATAAGGTAGTTTAATTGTGGTAAAATTTTAAATGCTTATCATAAATATATGATTTTGGATTCTAATATTGAGGGAATGAAATAAAATAAGAGTGTTTGATTGTCTATGGTTTCTATAAAATAAAAATGGGCACACGACACAACATTCTAGTAACAACTTAATAGGTGAAACAAATAAATAGCACATGCAGAGACATACAACATATCAAGGACAAATTATATGCTCACATTGCACTCACATAATCGTTAGAGTACATAGCACATGTACCATAGGGGAGTGAGGTGAGCACACATACCACCATAACATAACATAATATCTTGAATTGGTCGATACGGCTCCTAACATAAATCATAATGAACAAGTGCTACTTTGATCGGTTGATCACATAATGGAGATATAATGTCTAAAAGATAATAACTAAGTGGTTGTTTACAGTGGCGGAGCTTGAGCACTCTTATAAGAGGGTGGGGGCAAAATAATTTTTCTAAGGAGGTCGAACTTGATATATATAAAAAAAATATACTACTTGGTAAAAAATTAACACTACTTTGCCGAAAATTAACACTACTGACGAAAAAAACGGGATGACTCCCGGCCCCTTATAATCTTCACCCTTTGTTGTTTGATAACATCTTAATATTTATTAAGAGGTGATCTTTTAATGATTGATAGCATATTAATGATTAATAGGTAACTTCAAGTCTGAATTGTTAAAATGTCATCATTAAAATTTTTCATTTTATTAGTTCAAATCTAAAGTTACATGTTAAACATTAAAAGACTATAAATCATAAAGAAATAGTCTTTTTAGTAATCATTATAGATTAACAAACAGCTCTTAATATTAGTTTAGAGTTTTCTACAATAATGAAAATCATAAAAGAAACAAAAAAAACATTATATATAAAGATTTAACAGCTCATCCGTTTGACAACCCAAGAAAGCTTAAATCCAAAAAGATCATTATAATAATAGAAAACGACCGCTAGAATTACTTGTAAATCACTCAAGATGATTTATTTTTCCCTTTATTTAATTTACTACAAAGATTAAAAAACAAAAGGGTATTTATTATAATTGGCCCGTTGCTATCAACACTTTCGTACAGTGTACAAGGACGAGAACACGTGAAGTTATTCGGAATCCAAGGCTAAGTGGAATACCCTTTTTTTCTTTTAACTATGGTATAGTTTACCTAGTTAGCGGTTGTTTGATTACGCTTACTGAGTAAAATCTGATTGAGTCAAAAGCTGATCAAGTTATAAGTTCTGACTGGGTAAGCATCTGACTGAAACTTGGCTGTTTGATTCAGTATCTGACTAGAACCAAATCAATTCAGTATTTAAGTAACAAAATCCACTGGAGTCACACCACCGGTCAGAACCACCACACCACCACCACAACCACCACTATCACCGTACACATTCTGACCACCATCGCAATCCACCGTACACAAAGGCGGTGCCGAAGGCGGGCTGCGGGTCGCGGGGGGGTGGCGGGTTGCGATCGCGAGGGGTGGCGGGCTGCGGTCGCAAGGGGTGGCGGGCTGCAGTCGCGAGGGGGCAATGGAGACCCGGTCAGCAACTTTTTTTTGAAGGTCTCGGTCAGCAATAGAGACCCGATCAGCCGGGCCCGAAGCCAAAATCAAACGGGTTGACCCGTTGACCGAGTTAGCCGGTCAACCCGGTCAGACAGGTCAGATAGGTCAGCCCAAAAACAAACAGACCCTTAGATGGTCAAATGGTTTAATATATATCTAATTTCATAATAATTCTTTTTTAAAAGTTGGTATCGACGAGAACACCATCCCTACCCTTTATGCATTGAGAAAATATGAAGAATCACGAGTTGTATATGTATGTTGATGTAAAGGATAGTTTGTGAAGAATGGTAGAGGTGTCACTAATGGATCGGGGTTGGATAGAATAGAACATTATTCACTCTCCATTAATACTGAGGTGCTTGTTAGAAATCTTCATTTTTTCTTGTAATTTCTTTTATTTAAAAAAACTATAGTCTATACACGTGTGTTTTTACTTTTTATGGGTGAAGTTATTTATTTTACGAGTTTAACCTTTATAAATAACTTTAGAAAATGTTTTTGTGTTAAATATGTTGCTTTATTTAGTAATTAATCCAGACCATTACCATGAAATATGTTATAAGAATTAAAAAAATATAGTAGATGTAGATAATATGACTTGCTTATTTCGGTTTTCATCAATTATCATCATTTTGGTAATTTTTAACAGCATTTAATCTACTTTTAAATCCATTTAGCATGTCTCTACTATAGGATTTAAACTCTCGACATTTAAAAGAAGAAACAGTTATCGCACATTCGAATATCATTAGATCAAATGATGCCATTGTTTGGGTAAATAAAACGTCATCCTTATATATACATCAACTTCTTTTTGATGCCTATGTTTCCCTTTCTCAACTTAAATATCTTTGAGTTAAAATAAGAACGATCAAATAATCACAAACTAAAGATTTTTTTTTTCGGTTTCTGATCATGGTCCGCACAAAAGGACAGAGATCACAATCATCTACGTTTGGTTTGGAAGGTAATTAACATCTATATAATTATTATTTATACAATACTCCTCTTTGAATCTATGAACATATTCATAGTCTTCTCAAAGTCTTGAAAATGCTGATATGTAAAATATTCACTTGAGTTATGTTTATACTTTTTTGGTTTCTCGTGAACTTATCACATAAGAGGTACCGCTCGTAATAAATAGCATGGCATATATGATGGGACATATCGTTATAACTTTAAGAACTAAATTCATTCGTGCTCGTTTAATATTTTAACTCGGACATTGATCTTCCTTAGTCCAAAGCAACGTGACATAGAAACGAATCCAATTGACTCAATCTTCAATTTTGAATATCATCACAATTCAAAAACTTGTTGATGGGTTTGATTTGTAATAGTCTGATAAGCAGTTTTATTATATCTCTATTAGCTATATTCCGATTATATCGTCGAATTCTTTAGCTCTTCGTTGCAGAAGAGTTGGGTTATTGTTTCCGATTATCACCATATAACCTTCGTATATGGCCAAGAACGACTTGCGATCCTACTAAAGATTATGTTACATTTGAGAAAGCTATGTCATGTAATTAGAACTTTAGGTAGTTTTTGTATACTTTACTTTTTATCGAATTGGAGACTTTTTTTTGTTTTGGAACTGCAACAATGAAAAGATTTCAGTAAAAAGCTAGCGGGGAGTTAGCAAGCAAACTTTTATCGAATTGAATAGTTAAAGTTATTTTTGCAAGGGTTAATGTTTAATTCTTATATTCAACTTACAAATCTGGTTGTGATGTATCCAACTAGACCTAAAAAATCAAAAATAAGTGCCGGTTTAGTTAATCATTTTTATATATATGGTAGCTAATTTTTTATTTAGATACACGTATATAAATTTTTAATATGAAAAAATATTGCATTCGTATATAATTTATTTATGTCTTCAAGTTCTACTAAATTGTATTCTAAATTTATAAAAGGTTTTTAAGTTCTTAGATTGAAAGCTAGCATGTGGAGAATAAAGATATAAAATGATATAATATGTTGAAATAAAAAGATCGTATTCGGTGTTTTATTTAACTCTTGTTTTGTGTTGGATCCAAGGAGGGGTGATCGGTTCTATTTGTTGTCTAATGAACAGTAGACTATTTCGCATGATTTGTATCCATAATCTTTTGATCACAAAATATCAACCTTACTAGCTCCTCTAGTATCGTCTTTATATGCTAAAATACTTATGCAAGAACTAAAACAAACAAACAAACATACCCAGTATAGCCCACTGAAGTAGGGTCTGGGAGGGGTAGATAGTGGCCAGTCTTTCCTCTATCTTGGGAGACAGAGAGACCGCTTTCAAAGAGACCCCCGGCTCGACAACGATAACAGCCAAACTATATTACATATATTGCATAAGCATAAACTTGTAAATAAACTGTAACTTCAAATTGGATAAAAACAAAGTGTACTTAACAAAATGGATCAAATTCTTAATATATTAATTAGGTACATATGTTATAATTACCATAAATTTCCAAAAAGACAAAATTATCTTGTACCGTCAATTTAACCCCTTCAACTAGTAGTAAAACAAAGTAACCAATTGAAATAAAATCAATAATCATCAAAACGAATAAAAGAGAAAAACGAGATGCCATTAATATTATTTAAATATGAAAAAATAATAAAATGCAATGACAAAATACACATGATCATATACATTTTTAAAATCCTTTAGAAGACAACACGTATGCTAACTAGTCACTTTCATCTATTTGCTAACGACTCTTCTTCCTCTTCACTTACTCGTATATAGTCCCCACTTCAACCTCAACCTCAACCTCAAGAGTAACATATTTCAATACATGTACCATGTAAGTAGGATTGAACAATGCTTATTTATTCAATAAACCCTTTAATAAAAGAAAAGAATGGCAATATACAAAATGTTTAAATGGATATGTGGATCAAAACTAAAGTTATTCGTATTTTAATAAGTAACGAGCAAAGATGTCATTTCACCATCGAGAAAATGATATATTTGTTTCACCAAGAAACACTTTATATAATACAAAAATTATTTGTTGCAACACACATAATTGTAACTTTGATGAGAGGGAGATAAAGTTACCAAAATGCTCCCCTAAAAATATTTTTATTACTTTATTCAAATTTATAGAAAATTTAACATGCATTAACATTTGACCCAAAACTCGTTATTAAATTTCAATTTTCAAACCCAAATTTGTTAAAAAAAATTAGTATTCAAACTTGGAATTCGTGTAAAACCAAAAGGATTATTTTTTTATTTAAATTTTCAACCTCCCTTATGCTATATAATATATTTTTAATCCATTAATTTTTTGATTTTTTATTATTCTCCAATAACTTTGTTTCGTTAATTTTTTCAAGTAAACCGAATATGTGGTTGTGTTTATCTTTTTGTATCAGTGTTTAAGTATACATTATTAGGGACGGAGTTGTATTCAAAATAAGTATCGAAAATATGATTATTTTTTGGTTTAGTAAATAAAAACATGTGTCGTTGACGTAGTAGTACATTCTTAATTAACCTCCTTTGGAATACATATGATCCATTTTAATTTTGAGAACCAACAAACTCGAACGTTACCTCCAAACAAAGTGTTCGTATAATCAATGTGAAATACAATGAGATTCGAGGAGATGAAAAAAACTGTATATATTGGTATTTATTGAGGAATCCATTAGAAAAAGTTGAATATTGGATGATATTTAATTGACACTATTCTCACGGATTACCAATAGGATGTCTGTCGTAAAATAGGTTCAAGAGACAAACAACTGAAAAGTCTATACAAGAATCTTACATGAAGTTTTATCTCTCTTTTTTAATAAAGAAACGACCGAAAAATATAGATAGCCTATCCTATCTAAAAATGATATTTTTGAATTTATTATAGGGGTGTAAACGAATCAATACGGCTAGCAAACAACTCGGGATTGGCTTGAAAAAACTCAGATCGAGTGGAGTTTAAACGAGCTCGAGCTCATATTACGGCTCGTTTACCAAATGAGCTTGAGACCAAGCTTCAAATATCAAGCTCGAGCTGGCTCGCAGACCTAAACGGGTTTTTTGTTTATGAAATTCTTTAACATCTAAAATAAATATTTATATAAATCATATTTTTAGATATAAAATCATGATACATTTAATTAAAATAATATATATTATGTTATATATAGTATATTAATATGTATGACTATAAATTAATATAAAAGCAATTACAAAAATATAAATTTAATGATAAAGAGCAAAGCCCGTGCCGAGCTCAAGATTGAAGAATTTCTAACCAGCCGAACTCGAGCTTAAACTTTTTAAATCGAGCTTTTTAAAGTTAAAACGAGCTGAGCTCAAGCCTTAGCGAGCTTTGGCTCGACTCGTTTACACCCTTAAAAATTACTAATGGATTTTGATTGACTATATGTAACCAAAAGTGTTGGTAATAATCTTTAGTATGTCAGTGGTCCATCAGTATTATATCACGGATTACCTCCACATAATTACATAATTACGTCGAGAAAAGTTTGTTGGTGGAAGTTTTTTTTCTCCAATATAGACCACCTGTCACGTAAATGTTGGTAATCACAGAGGAATTATAGCCGGTTAAATTTTCTTTTAAAAAATTAAAATTCTTATGAGATTTGTCTTCCGTCATTTCGATGGTAGTAAGGTTTCTAGGTAATATGTACATTTATGTGGATACCCACACGTATTATAGATTGGAATCTTTGAATTTAAACTAACGTGAGAGATCATATAACTACATAAAAATTATGAACATAAACTAAGACTCATTATTAGTGACAATAATGGAGCAAATTAGTATTATCTTCCACAAAATCATAACCCATATTACCCTCTCTCATCTGACATCTCCACCTAGGCTACATATATACAATGTATTCATTTTATAAAAACAAAAACCACAATAAAGTATAAAAAAATACACAATTTATATATAACACACAAGTCGGCTATTGTCTCAAACTCATCAACAATCTCCCAACACATAATATATCCCCACACCCCTCTCTCTCTATCTATCACCTTATCACCTCCACCAGTATTCTCCCTTCCATGGTTACCCTCACCCTCTTTCACAAATGCATTCATTACACCGAATATTCCGTCGCCGGAGCGAGGGTTCCGACAGCGCCGACGACCTCGACGACACCGGCCCCACCGGCTACACCACCGAGTGCTACGCCTGCACTCAGGTAGGTGTTCCGGTGTTCCACTCCACCAGCTGTGACCATGCCCAAAAGCCCCAATGGGAGGCCTCAGCTGGTTCGTCTCTCGTCCCCATCCGTGACCGACCGGGGGCTAAAATAGTCCCCAGCCGGTCAGCCAAAGACCGCCGTAGACGGCGATCTTCGGATTTGCTCTGCAGGATCTATGACCCGCGGAGCAAAAGGGTGCAGAGATGGAACCGGTTCTTTTTACTGGCTAGAGGTATGGCCTTGGCTGTGGACCCTTTGTTTTTTTACACTTTGTCCATCGGCCGCTGGGGTGCTCCGTGCCTGTACATGGACGGAGCGCTAGCGGCCGTGGTGGCGGTCCTACGGACGCTGGTGGACGCTATACATCTACTGCACATGTGGTTGCAGTTTCGGATGGCTTACGTGTCACGTGAATCGCTCGTGGTTGGCTGTGGGAAACTAGTGTGGGACCCACAGGCTATCGCGTCTCGCTATGTGAGGTCAGTGAAAGGGTTCTGGTACGACGCGTTCGTCATACTCCCGGTCCCACAGGTAATCAGATCTACATGTTATCTCACATGCAATTGTTTTAGGTTTTTGTTTTTAACCACATGATGAATTTTTGAAGGTTAAATTAAATAATCTATAAAGTGATTTTTTTTCAGATATTTGTTTAGTTTGATTTCTGTTAATCGATATGAGATGTTGAGTGGATAATTGGAGTTGAAATTAAGGTTGTACAATCAAATAAGTTTAAAAGAGAGGAACGTTAATCACGTGTTTCTAGCCACACATACAAAATGGTATCTTTTATAATTATTTGAGTTCGAGCTTGACAGGAATATATTCATAAAAGTATTATCCATTTATTATTTGTGATCGAGCTTGCTACTGTCAAAATGTTTGAAGCTTTCTAGTTGATCAAAGTTCTGATCTAGTATATTTGATAAAACGTGTTTCTATTCAATAAAACGCGAACTTTATGAAAATATTAGAAAAATGTGCTCTGTTGTATAGAAAGCCAATCTTCTAACGAGATTAGAAAGGTTCTATAATCATCGTATGTGCTTTAAAACCGGATTTTAGGATCAAACGACACATTAAAATAAACACTTGTACCTCGTGCATGTCAGATTTAACGATAGAGAGGAACAAAGTGATCAAACAAAACAATATCATAACGAATGTGTACTAACAATAAAATAATGATAAATTATGTGTAGACATAATTAAACACGAGTATCTTTGTAACTGACGCATGAATATAATACTATGCATGATTATACTTGCTGACAAAATATGTTAAGACATAAACACTAACCATTGTCGTCACGCCCCATTAATTGGTTGAGAAACCTTTTTCATGTATTGATATTTGATACTAGCATTCAAAGCAACAATGATTAAGTCAATAATAACTAACATAATCCCTGCTATATGCACTAAATAGATATTATAATGATCTCAAATTTTATACTAAGGTTTAAATTTTGGTTAGTTTACTTAGATGGAACCAAATGATCTATAAATAGGAAACAAAAGTAGAGGTATCTAAGGCGGACGTAGTGTTGTAGAAGCGAGATGGCGTTGAAGTGGCTATCAGTACTGGCGGATACGCCATCCCATGGTCTTCGGGAGATGGTAATCGTCAAAGTGAACCTCTCGTTGATTTAGAGAAAAGTTTGTGAAGAGTATGAGGGCTTGGGAGAGAAAATCAAGATGGAGTAAGGAGAGCATAATAAAAGTGTACAAAGTAATTTTTTTATATTTGACATACAAGTTTAAAAAGTTATAAACTAAAAATTGTAATAATCAAATTTACTTTATACTATAGGAGTGCTTATAGAGAACCATAAGAAACCTTATATATACTTACATTAATTGCTTTCTCTGTGATATATAAGGTTTGGTTTCTCTATCAATATATAAACAAATCACTACATACTTATATGGTGCTCTTACTTAGTAAGTGGTTTCTTAATAAATGTGTCGTTAAACCCTATTAGCAATGTTTTCAGAACCGGATCGGATGTCGAACTGGACGCCTTACTGGTTTGGTGGTCGGACCAGTCGGACCTTATTTAATAACCGGATGACGTCATAATTATATATATCGTATATTATATATATAGTTATATATATAATTAAATATAATAATTTATATATGATTTATATATGTATTTTATAGTTATATATAAAACTTAACTATATTTGTATATCCAACACACTAATTTATAGTTCAACATCCCGCTTTTACACATTAAAAAAACCAACATCCGGTTCGAACCGTTCCGGTTTCCCGGTCCGACCACCGGTTCGGGACGAATCGGCCGGTTCGACCAGCCAAAAACGATCCATAGTGAACCGGACCGGCCACCTAGCCGATCCCCGGTCGGACCGGTTGGACTGGCCGGTCCGATCTGGTCCTAACAACACTGCATATTAGGTAATTTGTTGATTTTATGTTTATGTTTTTTAGATTAATAAACATCAAGTCTACAAACTATTCATAGCATCTTAAATACAATCTTTATACGACCAAGAAGCTAAAAAAGAGAAAATATTAATGTGATTAATCCTCGTACAATTTATATATAATAAATAGTTTGTACGAGCAACATTCTCATAATTGAAAAAGATTAAGTTGTAATTTAAAATTTGTATATCATGATTGGTAATTCACTCATATAATTCATACTCCAAAAATAACATAATTATATAGTGTTCAATATATTCCGTCAATTACACATAATTGTAAACATATTTTGTCATGTTAGGCCCATTAAATGAACCTACCACATGCAGTCATGCATCACTTCTAATTATGTCTTTTGTCTCTTTATATCGTATCCCCTTCACTAGATAAATTTGAGTGATCAGAAACACAAATTATTTTCTATTTTACATATTAATTTTTTAATTTTAAATATTAAGAAATAGTTTAACTGGTATTTATTATATGTTGGTAGGACTAGGAATTTAATATAAAAAGAATTAATTCTACACCAGAATTAATTGCCAAAAACCTACTTTTCACAGACTTTAATTCGCTGGAAATAAATAATATTTTAAGGTAATATGATCGTTATGTTTCAATATTTTAAACGGCTGATCAAATCTGAAATGAGTTTAATATGATATTTTTACTTTACTTTTGAAAACAATTTCTATTTCCCATTATCTAATAGTATTTTATTTTTTATCACATTTCTTTGTCACAAATAAAGTATAATAAAATATCAATAATAACTTTAATTTACAACTTATTATAACATTTTGTCCAAAGTATATGAAGCTAACATATCATTGTCACATTGTAGCTAGGACAATAGGATTTTCAATTATTTCGGTTATGATTTGATTATTTTACATCTATATTATTAAGTATTGAGTTCTTGTTAAACTAAGCTTAAATTAAACTCGTATCTCAGGTTGTATTTTGGTTAGTGGTACCACGTTTAATACGCGAAGAGCGAATAAAGGAAATCATGACGACCCTGTTACTCATTTTCGTCTTCCAATTCCTGCCCAAAGTCTATCACTCGTTAACGCTAATGAGAAGGATGGGAAAAGCCACTGGCTACATCTTCGGCACCATTTGGTGGGGCTTCGCCCTTAATCTCATCGCCTACTTCATCGCGTCTCACGTAAGTATATATTAACTTTTTATTTCTTTTAATCATTACAAATGGTTGTGGTAATTTATCTACTGTCACAGGTTGCGGGTGGTTGTTGGTACGTGTTGGCGATACAACGAGTCGTCTTGTGCCTCAGGCAACAATGCGAGAGGAAAAGCGGGTGTAATCTAGCTTTGTCTTGTGCCGATGAAGTTTGCTACCAATTTTTGTTACCCCAAGGGACATTTGGTGCTCGTTGTGCGGGAAACTCCACCATGAGTTTGGTTAGAAAGCCTTTGTGTTTAGACGTAAATGGCCCGTACCACTATGGCATTTACCGATGGGCGCTTCCTGTTATTTCTAGCAACTCGCTCACGGTCAAAATTCTTTATCCGATTTTTTGGGGTCTCATGAGCCTTAGTACGTTTGGAAATGATCTTGAGCCCACGAGTCACTGGGTTGAAGTGATCTTTAGTATTTGTATCGTGTTAAGTGGATTGATGTTGTTCACCTTATTAATCGGTAATATTCAGGTAAGCATCGGTCTCTATTTGATCTTGTTCGGTTTTAAAGTAGATCGATCGAGGTGTGCTAGTTTTTAGTTTTTGGTTTTGATAGCGTTGGTTCCAACCCGATGCACACCTCTACATTCACTTAAGTAATTGTTGGTTTTTAAAACAGAGGTGTACAACTTTTTAAATTTTTGGTTTTGATCGGGTTGGAACCAACCAGATTCACACCTCTACAACGTCACTTAAAGAATTGTTAGTTTCAAAGCAAAGGTGTGAACTTTTAAATTATTTGTTTCGATCGGGTTGGTCCCAACCCGATTCACGCCCCTACACGTCAGTTAGGCAATGATTTTAACTAGGAAAAAAACCTTTTTGTCATAATGTAGGTGTTCTTGCAAGCTGTTATGGCGAGAAAGAGGAAAATGCAACTAAGATGTCGCGATATGGAATGGTGGATGAGGAGGAGACAACTACCTTCACCTCTTAGACACAGAGTTCGACATTATGAACGCCAAAATTGGGCGTTGATGGGAGGCGAAGATGAGATGGAACTGATTAAAGACTTTCCCGAAGGTCTTAGACGCGACATCAAGCGTTTTCTATGTCTAGAGCTCATACGAATGGTAAACTATGGCTTTCTAACTTCATTTAAATGACTTATTTACTTATAAATAAGTTGATGTTGATAAATATATCCTTAAAAGTTCAAAAAAAACCTTTATATAATAACTGTAGTAGTATTAATAATAATAATAATAATAATAAGATGAACAATAACATAGGATCAAAAGAGAGTATCTAGTCAGCTCAACCCGATCCAACCCATTTATAAAATAAACTGTTTCAACTAACTTTATTTTTACAGATATACTCATTATACCCCTATGCTTTTCAAGGACAAAGTTGACGTTACTAATCTCGGTTCATTTTCTTCAGGTACCGTTCTTCCACAACTTAGACGACTTGATACTCGACAACATATGTGACCGTGTTAAACCACTAGTATTCTCAAAGGACGAAAAGGTATCATGTTTTTCTTCTATTGATCGCGCCACAAAGTCTACTTCTTATTTAATAAAAACTATTTATTCGTTGCTGACTCGAGTTTTTTGAATCGTAGATCACACGAGAAGGTGATCCCGTTCAAAGAATGGTGTTTATAGTTCAAGGTCACGTAAAAAGTAGCCAAAACCTAAGTAAAGGAGTCGTTGCAACGAGTATACTAGACCCCGGAGGCTACCTAGGCGACGAGCTTCTATCGTGGTGCCTTCGGAGGCCATTTATAAACAGGCTTCCGGCTTCTTCAGCTACATTTACATGTATGGAATCCACCGAAGCCTTCGGGTTGGATGCCAATGATCTTCGTTATGTAACGGATCATTTTCGGTACAAATTTGCAAATGAGAGGCTAAAGAGAACAGTGAGGTATCACTCGGCCAATTGGCGGACATGGGCGGCGGTGACCATACAACTAGGGTGGCGGCGGTACATGGCGAGGATGCGGCGGACGGTGAATCGGGTGGCGGATGAGGATGGTGGCAGCAACCGTATGCTCCGGCAATATGCTGCCATTTTCATGTCTATTAGGCCTCATGATCATCTTGAATAGAGTCCATTTGTTATTGTTATTCTTGTAACACCATTGTTTGTGCGTTATATGGTTTGGTATTGGAAGAATAATTAATAATTGGAGAAATGTCGCGTTTTTCCCCATGTTCTTTGTTTGGAGTAAAATGGCATTGAATACATACTATTTTTGTATCAAATACTCCTGTGTCAGCGTATTTATCTTGTTTTTATTTTATCTAAATTAAGAGGGATGAGATTTTTGCACTACCACATAAGCACTCAAGTAATAACCCACATGACTTATGAGTCTAGCAACATGCCTTCACTATAAGTTTGCACAATTTTTTTGAAAAGCATATCTTCATTAACAAATGCTAGCAAGTAGCTAAGCATATCAATACAAAAGGAAAGAAATAACAACAACATCATAAAAACACAGCAGTACGTAAACTTGTGTAAAGAAGAGAACTATTTTACGCAAGTGGAAAAAAAGAATTCTTAGAGCTCTCACAGTATTTAAAATTCTCAAGATAACCTTTTCTAACATAAAATTAATTTTAAGCAAGTAATGTTAGTTCACAATGAACAATTACTAAATGACCAAAAACATTCTTTCAAAACAACTCTATTTTTGTTAAAATCTATGATATTGCTTAAATTAAATATTGAATTAAAATAAAGAATAAGATAGGCTTATGTTATAATTTAATTACACTATAACTTTTACCTGTAGCGTGTAGCGGCAACATCTTACACAACGTGATAAAGTATTGACTACAATAGACCCAACTTGTTTTCAAACTAAATGTACGTTAAAAAGCAAAGTAATTCAAACTTATACCGTCTATTGAAAATGATTAAACTAATATCCACCCAACTTGTTTTCAATATATATATATATATATATATATATATA
>BJCO01001221.1:0-17744 GCA_018326465.1 Flaveria floridana
AATTCTTAACGTATTCTCATCGCTAGTTTTGATCGGATTAACGTTCTCCCTGATTGGATCACCAATCAAATAGGATTCCGCACTATTTGATTTGGTTTCACGTTGAATCAGTTAGTGCTCCGTACGTACATGGTCCTAACAATATGGAATACATGGACATTGTCCAACATATGGCTCTTTTAACCTACGGAGCAAAGAAGTTCTTTAAGAGAGCTGGAAGGCAGTTTCCTAGAACCCAACTAACAACAAGTTTGGGTTTGATAAGTCAAAAGCAAAATGTTACAACTATAACCAACTTGGTTATTTTGCAAGGGAATAAAAAGCTCCTAGATCTAATCCTGGAGCAGCTCAAGCCTCTTAACATCATGCTACCCCAAGGGCTGCACCGAAGCAAACAGAGTAGCAAACTACAGTCGTTGCTCAGGAAGTTGATTGGAGCTTCATGGTGCAAGATGTAACTCCAGCTTAAGCTCTCATGGCTGGAACCGATGAGGTTAAGGTATATGAACATCTCTGTACTCCTGCTTGTATAGCTAAGGTTACAATGTATCAGGACTACAATATGGAAATCAAGTCTGATATTGTCTTTAAATATACTAAAATCTGATTTCAAGAGAGCAGAATCTGACTATAAACTTAAAACTAATAAGTTAGAGAAAACTGTATCCTCTTTAAAGCATGAACACTTAAACTACAGGACTCAAATAAAAGAATTGGTTTCTAAGTTAACTGAGCCTCAAGCCTGGCTAGTAATAGCTGAGGCTAAAGTAGAGAAGCATGCTATTCAAGAGCATAACTTCAACACCATTCTTGTATCATCCTCTCACTCAAAGGTGTGCTATCAAAATAAGAGTGGATTGGGAACTAATGAAACTGCTCTACCATATTCTTATGTGTATATAAGACAACCAAGGTGTAGAATTGATGAGCAAGATGTTCTAACTGCTGATCCACTTTCCTTTGAGAAGAAGAATGATGTAATAATGGTGACCACTACAGTGAAGGATAAGGTAGAGAACCTCATCCACATAGCTGAGGATGAACCTCTAACCACCAAAGACAAAAAGAGTAAGATCAGATCAGCTAAGAAAACTGCTAAGAAGGTGGTTGAGTCCAAGATGAAAATAGACCCTAGACAAAAGGGTGTGTTCATCTCAGCTGGATTCCAAGTGGCTGGAAACTCTAATTCAGGAAAGGAGTGTAGTACCAGTACTCCTGTCCAATTGAAGAATCAGAAGTTAAAGGGTAAGGCTGTTAAAGAAGACAAGAAGTGCAAGAAACAACAACCCTCATGCTCCAATAAAGTTGACATTGAACGCATAATATTTGGCTTGTACAATCACATGGCCAAATATTGTTACTACAATCCGGAAAGCACACATTATGCAAATAATGTTAAGAAAGAAGGAGTCAAGGAAGGTTTCACATTTGGACCTTATCATATGGTTCAAATGTTAAAGAAATGAAAGCTTGTTTCGGAAGCCAAGTTACTTTCAGAAGAAACTCATTCTTCCGAAAGGAAAATAGCTTCGGAAGACAAGCCCAAGACCAAAGAAAGGAATAAAAGGAATCCCTTGAAATCTTTCGAGAAGAAGACTGATTCGGAAGAAAAGCTGGTGATAACTTCTTCCGAGAACAAAGAAACTTCGGAAGCAAGACATGCTTCTCAAGCCTCTTCAGGCTCATCTATACTAATTAACCATAGGATGGAATGGAAGATCAGACAAGATGATGCAACCCAAACCTCTTTTTCATAAACCATAGTTGAACCCCCATGCGTACATTTTGGTTCAATTATGTCATCAACATTGAAAGAACCCAAGACCAATAAGGTCGGGATTTCAATAATAACTAATCATTTCACCTTATGTGCGGGTCATCCACATGACAAGAATGGAAATATTTCGCTTGTAGATAGTGGATGCTCCAGTCACATGACAAGAAACATATCTCTTATTCAACAATTTTAACATTTTGATGGAGGTCCTGTTCAATTTAGAGGTGAAGCCAGAGGATACATTTTCTGGTAGAGGTAATGTATCCAACCGTAAGTTAAAAATTGACAAAGTACACTTTGTCAAACAGCTTGAATACAATCTCCTGAGTGTTTCTTAGTTCTGTGATCAAAAGCACCAAATGCTTTTCACAGAACATGAGTGCATTATCCTCAAACCTAGGATATCAATTCCTTAGGACTTGGTTCTTCTTAAATCTCCCAGGAAAGTGGATATGTATAAGCTAGATATGAACAATGCTTTCCCACTAGGAGAAGTTTCATGCTTTCTTTCCAAAGCAAATGATGATGAATCAACTCTTCGGCATAAAAGAATGTATCATGTTAATTTTAAAAGCATGAATAAACTAGTTAAAAATAACTTGGTACATGGAGTGCATAAAAATAAGTTTTTTTGTAAAGACTAACT
Organism: Flaveria floridana; assembly: GCA_018326465.1. NCBI lineage: Eukaryota > Viridiplantae > Streptophyta > Magnoliopsida > Asterales > Asteraceae > Flaveria > Flaveria floridana. The sequence goes on from BJCO01001221.1 coordinate 2,424, forward strand.
ATGTTGCTTGTCTTAAAGGAAAGCAACATAAGGCAACCCATGAATCCAAAGAAGTTAATTCCATCACCACTCCATTACACTTATTGCACATGAATCTATTTGGTCCCACAAGTATAATGAGTATTAGAAGAAAATCATATTGTATTATGATAGTTGATGATTTTATAAGATTCATATGGGTATTCTTTTTAAGAACTAAGGATGAAACCGTTTGAAATATTAAAATCTTTTATTCTTAAAATAGAAAATCAAATTGATCATAAGGTAAAAACAATCAGAAGTGATCAAGGGACTGAGTTTAAGAGTCAAGTTCTTGGCTTATTCTATAGCTCAAAAGGGATTACCAGATAATACAGTGCACCTAGAACCTCTCAACAGAATGGTGTTGCTGAAAGGAGGAACAGGACACTTATTGAGGCTGCAAGAACTATATTAGCTGATTCAAAGTTGCCCCTAACTTTCTGGGCAGAGGCAGTCAGCACTGCATGCTCTATGCAGAACATGGTTCTTGTTGTTAAGCGCCATCGAAAAACCCCTTATGAGCTATAGAACAAAAGGCCACCGTTTATTGGCTTTCTGAGGTCCTTTGGAAGTAGGTGTACCATACTTAACACAAAAGACAAATTGGAAAATTTTGCTGAAAAGTCGAATGATGCTATCTTTTTTGGATACTCTTCAAGCTATAAAGCTTATAAAGTATACAACATTAAGAATCAATAATTTGAGTAATCATCTAATATTGTTGTAAATGAGCACACTCCTTGTGTTAAGGGGAATGGCCCTGACCATATCTTTAACTTAGAATTGTTTCCCAACTATTTTAAACCATCTTGTGAAAATGTTTCAGCTAGAACAGGAACTCAAAATGACTTCTTTGATGATCAACTATTTGAGTTACCCAGACCTATTCCAATTTCTCCAAGAAGACATGAAGAGTAAGCTCCCAATACTGCAAGTCCTGAAAACTTGAATATTATAGGAAATGGTGGAGCTTCAAAGAGTCCTTAATGACAACATGGGTTGAAGCAATGCAAGAGGAGTTGCTTCAATTCAAAAGACAAAAGGTATGGAACCTATGTCCATTGCCACCTAGTCAAGTACCTATTGGCACCAAGTGGGTGTTTATGAATAAAAGAGATGATAGAGGTTTCATTATCAAGAACAAGGCCAAACTTGTAGTTCAAGGATACATACAAGAGGAAGAGATAGATTACACTGTTGTCTTTGCACCTGTTGCAAGACTTGAAGCTGTAAGAATTTTCCTTACTTTTACAGCATACAAGAACTTCACAGTCCATCAACTTAGATGCGAAATGTGCATTTCTGTATAGGGATATTGACAAAGAAATCTATGTGTGTCAGCCACCTTGATTTGAAGACCTACAACACCCTAACTATGTGCAAATGGGATAAAACTCTTTATGGGATACACTAAGCACCTAGGTTGTGGTATGAGACATTGTCTCAATTTCTTCTAAAGAATGACTATACTAGAGGCACCATAGACAAAACATTGTTTATAAAGAAGTCTGGGAAGGATATGTTGCTTGCATAAGTCTATGTTGATGACATTATATTTGGTTCATCCAATGACCAAATGTGTAAAGACTTTGAAAGCATCATAAGAAAGAAATTTGAAATGAGTTCTATAGGAAATATGGATATCTTCCTAGGAATTCAAGTGAAACAGATGGAAGAAGGGCACTTCACAAATCAATCTAAGTATGTCAAGGATATTTTAGGAAGATTTGAGATGAAAAATTGTAAGCCAGCCAAGACACCTATACAAAGAAATCATAATATTTTTCCTGATTTCGAGGGGGAGGACACTAATCAACATCAGTACAGGGCAATTATTGGATCTCTAATGTATCTCACCATAAGTAGACCTGATATCATGTTTGCAACTTACATCTATGCAAGATATCAGGCTGCTCCTAAGGTGTCTCACCTAATTGCTGTCAAAATGATTCTTAGATATCTTAAAGGAACTCTCACACTGGGCCTTTGGTATCCTAAGAACAAGGATTTCAATCTTTATGGTTACACTGACAGTGATTATGGTGGCTACAACATTAACAAAAAATCTCATCAAGAGGATGACAATTTGTTGGTGGAAGAATCATCTCTTGGCAATGCAAGAAGCAATCATGTGTCTCTACATCAACTACTGAAGCTGAATACATTGCTGCTGCTAGCTGTTGTGCTTAACTACTATGAATTCAGAATCAGATGTTAGACTTGGTTTCAACTTCATTGAGACTCCTATCCACATAGACAACAAGAGTGCTATTTTTATCACAGAAAATCCAATAAAGCATTCCAAGACAAAGCATATTGACATTAGGTATCATTTCATTTGGGATATAAATGAGAAAACTTAATCGAACTAGTCAAAGTTGATTCAAATGAACAATACGCTGATTTGTTCACCAAAGCCTTTGATGAACAAAGAATTAAGTATTTAATTATGGCTATTAGGATAATCAACATTGATTAGTAAATCTCTTTTGAAATTCTTTTGAAAATATGTCATGTCTAAGTTGTCTATTTACAATCTAAGCCATGTTACAAAAGGTTTTCTCTAATATTTTCTAAGTATAAATTCTTCCGAAGAGAAATTTACCCTTGGAAGAAATCTTTATTTTTCTTTCGAAGGCAAATTCCTCTACACAAGTATTCTCTTCTGAAGAGTTTTTGGCCTTGAAAGATCATTTGATCATAGATCAAGTTTCCTTCCGAAGGTTACTAACTTCTTCTCTCGGAAGAACACTTTACCCTCAGAAGCAAATTTGTCTTCAAGATATAATTTGCTTCGGAAGATAAACTGGCTTCGGAAGACAATCAGGAAAGAGAAACTCTAATGCTCTATCGGAAGCAATTTTACTTTCGGAAGAAAACTTTACTGTGTAATGGAAATATTTGGGCCCCAGTCTGCAAATAGTAAGATTTTATGGAAGATTGTCAAAATATTTTTAATGACTTATCCTTACTGCCTCTGTCAAATCAAGCCGTATAGTTTCACTTCACCTTATCGGTTTGATCTTTCACCCCAAATTTAAAAGCTTTCGACTTTCTTTTCCACTTTCTTTACCATTATAAAAGCCCTAAATACCCATTTCCATTATCTTCTTCAAATTTCAAATTCCATCCTTTAAACAGTACCTTCGAACAATGGCTTTAAACCCTCAACACAACCAAGTCACCATCCTTGACTCTTCAAAGGATGTTGATTTTTCTCCAATCATCCAATTCCTAACCTAATCGGCATATCTTCACACTCTAACGGTTAACCCCATAGTCTATTCAAACCATATGGCTGATTTCTGGGCCAATGGTCAAATTGAAACACTTAACAATGAAAGGGTTATCCAGTCTAGAGTCTGTGGAAAAGAAACTATTATGAGTGAAACCACCATAAGAGAATATCTAGAACTCCACGATGCAGGAGCCCCCACTGAGTTTCCCAAACCCAATGAAGAAGACAGTTACACCCAAATAGGGTACGGAGGAGATGTGAGCAATTCTACAGTCTACAAATTCAACTTCTCTTACAATTGGAAGTACTTACTGCACACCATACTACATAGCCTGTCAAACAAATCAGGAGGTTAGGATCAAATTCCTTATGATCTAGGATGCCTTGTTCATGGGTTGTTAAAAGGCTTAAGATTCAACTACTCTCGATTTGTGCTGAATAACTTAAGAGGAAATCTCATCAGGAATACATTTTTACATGTATCCTAAATTTGTTCATCACATAATCAACTGTGAGCTGGATCAGGACAAACTAGAATATGAAAATGTTCTTGTAGTTCCTCAAATGAGGCCGAGTATCTCCAAAATACTGAAAAAGGCATCCAGCAACTTCACTAGAAGGTTCACTCATCTACTTCTAGGTATGCTTGAGCCAATGGCTCCTTATGACATCCCTGTAGGCCTAGCAGGTGATGAACCCACACCAAACACCACCACTTCACAGACAATAACTTCCTTCCACCCTATCAAAATTACCTTACCAAAGACACCCCAAACGAACCCTTGTTCAATCTACTCTGATTGAACAAGTCCCCTTAGTTCAAGACAAAAAGGCTAGAGTGGAACATAGTGTTGCCACTCAGCCAAAGGTCCGACCATCCTTCATAATTGACCTAAATATCAGTGTTGAGTATCCTCTGTCTCAACCTGATGATACCATTGCCTAAACCTCAAGCCCTCAGGGTGAGTCCTAACACTCCCCTAAGCAGCCAAAAAGGGACAACCATATTTTTGGCACAATGCCACTAGATGTTGACCAAGGTCCCAGGTCATTAGGAATAGCCACTATATCCTTCACTTACCTATTAACCAAATTTGATGAGGATCTCTTATTTCCTCAGGGCCATGATGTTAATCTACCACACCAATCTCTAGATCAACCAAGCCCCAGGGAACCTCTGATTTCTAGCCCACATTGATTAAGCCAAACTGAGGTGAGTCCCTCAGGTGTGGAGGGGACTCATGTAGACTTAGCCGCCACTACTAAGAGTGTCTTATTGACCTCTAAGGACAGTGGTAACATTACTGAGACTGATTCTATGGCAAGCTTGCCAATGACATTTGTGAAAGAGATAGCAGTTCATAAGGGAAACTAAGGCGCCAAGAAACCACATCTGATGGTGAGTATGAACATACTAGGCATGTTTTCTCATCTCCCTGTGATTCTTCTAAAGATGATAAGGGAAGTCTGCAACTCACCATTCAGTAACTGCTCTCTAAAGTCTTAAATCTTGAATTCAAGGATAGGACTTTGGAAAACAAGTCTCCCACTCGGCAACTTGAGATTAAGAGTCTCAAGGCCAAAATAGTTGAGACACAGGTTGAGAAGCCTGTTAGGCACGTACCCGTTCAGGTCTCTTTAAGTTCATCCTCAAGCTCATCTACTTCCCAAGATGATGCTACCAAAAGGGGGAGAATGTATACAAACAAATACATGAGCATCTTACCCTGGCCATCTCAATTCCATCCTTAACTTATCGTACACTATAACACTCCACAACTATTTTCCCATAGCCACCTCCCATTGAAATTCAAGTGGATCCCAGGATGCTTATGATCTTCACAGATTCTTAACCAAGTTTCTTATAAGCTCCTTACTTGAACAACCCTCACCTGATATAGCAGTAGCCTACTTTGGAGCTGAAGAGCTTTAAAGGTTGAGTGCACCATCTACCACTGAGAAAAAAGTTGGTTAACCTAAGGTCCCTATTAAACCTAAGATTGACTTCGAAGGGGAAATAAGGACTCATGGCCCAGCAACTGAATCAGTTGGGATAGGTAGTGATATTCAAATATCTTCTAAAGCAGAAGTTCAAGCTGCGGAAGAAATTATTGAATTATCATCTTTGTCTGATGATCTACTTTTCAAAGAGGCTATTCCTGATCTAGCCTCTAAGGTAAGCAGTGAGGACTTCCTCAAGATCCTTCTCTCTTCAATACCACAAGTTCAACCCCACTCTCCCCAGCCTGAATCATCCAAGCCAGAATCTCCAAAGGCTAAATCTTTCTCAGATCCCAAAAGAAAAAGGAAGATGACTGCTGAAGAGATTCTTGAAGAAGAAAGGTTGAAAAAGCTGAAAAAAGGGTAGACTTAACACTGGGAAGCTGTTGGCTGCAAGCAATAAGGCAGCAGTAGTAGCTCAAGAGTCTATCAATAATAAACGAAGAGTGGAGGTGATACATAGGCTCATCATTCTAGGAGTAGATAATGAGGAAATGCTCCTACTCCCACTTGACGAGGTTGTAAAACTGAAAAGTCAACCCTGCTGCAAAAGGAGCGGTAGGAAGCAGCAAGGTTGGCCAAAGAAGAAGAGAAGAGGAGAAAGAAGGAAGAAGATGAGCATAGGCAAAGGGTGTAGAGGATAGCCTTCATATGCTCAAGGGGATATTCTCAGGAAGAGCTGACTCCTCATAAAAATGAGACGATCTTATTCCTCTTCAATAAAGAACAAGATCAGATCAACAAGGAGAGGAAGAAGGCTACAAGAGAGAAGGGAAAGAAAAGAAGAAGAAGGAAGAGGAGGCCAAACTTACGGTTGCGAAGAAGGTGGGAGACAAAGCCTGGATGAAGGATTATCTCAGGGCCCGTGACTTCACAGGCAGGCAAGTAATACCCATTTAAGAGAAGACCTTATAGCGATATGTCAGTGATATCAAAGCTAACATTCGCTTAGAAAGATGGAAAGAGATACACCAAACTTAGAGTGTACAGATGATGGTACCCAAGCCAACACCCAAACCACAACCAACAATACCTGAGCCCACACCTCTTCCCTTTCCTATCAAGACCAAACCCACTACTGAACCTTACACCGCTAAACCTACACTATCATCCTTAATCCTACTATCATCCACTACCACTCAACAACCACCACCACTACTCATCCTAAAACCCAAAATGCTTAATCAATATTTTAGATTCATTGAGCTTGGATCTTAGGATTCATCACTTTCAGATCTAAAAATACAAAATTAAGATGGGTGGAGGTGTGTGAATCATAGAACAAAGAGAATGATAATAATAATGAGTAGATGATTTCATTGATGTTGTTGAACATGTTACAATGAATAAACAAATACAAAGATGGAAGAAGATCAAACCCACCCAAAGGAGATGATTTCTCCTTGGGTGGTCTTCACACCATAAGAAACACACACACAAGAACCATACTTGCAAAAATGCACTAGTGGGTCTATTTATATTATTATTACAACATGACCTAATTTTGACTTTTCTATTTGTCTTGTTTTGACTTTGTCATGTTGAATTGTCTTGTATTGTTATTTTTGTTGTAATCAACTTGGTCTCTGAACTTGTATAATGAGATCTTCAGTCGGCTGTGATTATGATTTGGAAAGCTTCAGTTTATCAAATTATTGAACCCAACACAAAACGCAACCCAAAACTCAACAATTACCCAAGCCATCCTCTGAACCATCTAAGCCTCTGACCTTCGAAGAATTCAAGGAGATCAAAAGAAAGCTCATTAACTGCACAACCCTGAGCGACATCTCTTGTAAGGAAGAGTCCATAACACTAAGATACATTAATGGCTCTTCCTGTTCCCTCATAAGAGATGCATTCCTTGATCTGCCCAGAGAAACACTGAACCAAGCTCTTAAACTATTGGCTACAAAATCTTATTCCCTTAAAGAAGAAGAGAAGAAGTTGAGAAGAAGACTGGTGACTCTACTAGATACAGGAAAGGGGATAAACTACCAAACAAGCCCCTCAATCCTAGGAAGAAGATTATCCAGTGGAGGTTTGATGACTCTTCTCATAACTTTGTTGTGGAAAAAGAGAGTGGTGAAGTCGACAGACTTAACACACTATCTCTGCTACACTCAAACAGATTCGACATTGTTAAGTTAGCAAAGAAGCCATTCTCCAATCCCTTAAACTCCCAAGTAGCCGCTCATATCATAAATCATCTAGGCGGTCTTCATCTTGCTGAGTTAACAAAAAAGGCAAGAATGGAAGAGGAGTTGAAGATGAGAAAGGATGAAGAAGAAGGTGACACCACTAAAGGAAGGTCATTCCTTCAAATGATTCAAGGCACTACTTTAGAATCCATAGTTAGATGGGAATATGACTACAATTACCATCAACTAAATCTCTTTAGAGGGACATAACAAAGGGTACATGTCATTCACCATAACAGATTGGATCTCCTATCTACCAATTACTTGTAGAAACTTCTCAGCGATACTTCTAAAAAGAATAAGGAAACTGACAAATATTTTCTTTCCTTTGTGCTGAAAGTTTTAAGAAGAAGATGAGGGTGAAGTTTTGATAGGATCATCCTACGGGGAGTTTGTTGGATCAGATGAGGCTGGTGTAACCAAAAATACACTTAGAAGATTTTGACTGAGCAAACACTTTTGAAGACAAAGATGCACTTCCGAAGCAAAATTAAAGATCTTTCGAAGGTTAAGGATGAAGAACTTCCGAATGAAGAACTAAGTATTTCGAGACTATGTAGTTCTCCTTCCAAAATAAAACACTTAGAAGATTCAAGAGAAAGTCTTCTAAAGGAAAAAGATCATGAAGACTTGCTGATGTCTCGAAAGAAGTTATCTCTTTCGAAGTATAAATGGTTTAGGAAGACTTTATTCTTTCGAAGTCATTTTACATTCCGAAGAACTAACATGGACCAGTGAACATAAGTATGGTATGACTGACAAGTCTGATATACTACATGGTGTTTTCCCATGCCCATGTAGTTTACCATAATTTATTCCACTGTTCACCTTTATCAGTTAGAACAGTTACCAACTTTAATAGGTAACAAAAGGTAAGTCATGGACCTGTCATTACAACTTAATCTAGGATAGTATTTTATCTTAGATACCTTACTTGTAGCAATATAGTATTTGTTTAAATGTAAGTTCCAGCTAGTTTTCTAAGTATAATCGGCTGTAGATAGTAGTATATATAGTTTCTTAATGTAACTCATTATGCATGCTTTGTAAGAGTCTTGTAAACACTGAGTTAAGAAGTAATATATACAAGTATCTTGAAAAAATCATTTCTTGTGTTCATTAACTTAGTATATCATCATCAACTTAGTTTGAGATTCTGCATCATCACACAAGTGAGACTTAGTGAGTTTGAGAGAAAATATTATGTTGAGAGACCAACACCGATCCTTCAATTTGGGTGTTGGTTTGGGTACCATCCTCTGTACACTTTGAGTTTGGTAAACCTCTTTCCTTCTTCCTAAGTGAATGTCAGCTTTAATATCACTGACATGCCACTGTAAGGTATTCTTAGACATGGGTCCTACTTGCCTATTTGTGAAACCCTAGGCCCTTAGATAAGCCTTCATCCAAGCTTTGTCTCCTACCTTATTGGCAACCACAAGTCTGGCCTCCTCCTCCCTTTTCTGCTTTTCCTTCACCTTCTCTCTTTTAGCTTTCTTCCTCTCTTGTTGATATAATCTTGTTCTTTACTAAAAAGGAACAAGATCGTCTCGTTTTTATAAGGATTCAGTTCCTCCTGAGAATCGCCCTTTAAGCATAGGAAGGCTATCCTCTGCAACCTTTATCTTAGTTCATCCTTTTCTCTCTTTCTCCTCTTCTCTTCCTCTTCGGGAAACCTTGCTACTTCCTCTTTCTTCTTTTGTAGCAGGGTTGCCTTATCCAATTTTATAAGCTCATCAAGTGGGAGTAAGAGCATTTCCTCATTGTCTACTCCTAGATTGATGAGCCTATCTATCAGCTCAACTCTTGTTTTATTATTGATAGACTCTTGACCTGTTGCTGTTGTGTTGCTGCTTATAGCCAGTAGCTTCCCAGCCTTGAGTCTACCTTTTCTTTTTAGCCTTTCCAACCTTTCTTCTTCAAGAATCTCTTCAGTAGTCATCTTCCTTTTTCCTTTAGGATCTGTGGATGATCCAGACTTTGGAGATTCTGGCTTGGATGATTCAGGTTAGGGAGAGTAGGGTTGAACTTGTGAGGTTAAAGAGAGAGGGATTTTGAAAAAGTTCTCATTGTTTACCTCAGAGGCTTGATAAAGGATAGCCTCTATGATAAGCAGATCATCAAACAAGGATGACAATTCAATAATCCTTTCTACAGCTTGAATTTCAACTTCAAAAGAGATTTGAATATCACTAACTGTCCCAACTGATTCAGTTGTTGGGCCATGTGTCCTTATTTCCCCTTCAAAGTCAATCTCATGTTCAATAGGGACCTTAGCTTGACCAACTTCTTTCTCAGTGGTAGGTGGTGCACTCAACCTTTTAAGCTCTTAAGCTTCAAAGTATGCTACTGCAACATCGGGTGAGGGTTGTTCAAGTGAGGAGCTTATAAGATACTTGATTATGAATATGTGAAGATTAATAAGCATCCTAGGATCCACTTGAGTTGTAATGGGAGGTGGTTGAGGGAAGATGGTTGTGGAGTATTATGGTGTAGGATAAGGTGAGGATGGAGTTGATATGGCTAGGGTAAAATCCTCATGACTTTGACTCCGTACATTCTCCTCCTTTTTGGTAGCATCATCTTAAGAAATAGATTAGCTAAAGGAAGAACTTAAAGAGACATGACCTGGTACATGCCTAACAGACTTCTTAATCTCTGTCTTAGCTAGTTTGGCCTTGAGATATTTAATCTCAAGTTACTGAGTGGCAAACCTGTCTTCTAAAATCCTAACCTTGAATTTAAGGTTTGAGACTTTAGAAAACAGGTACTGAATGGTGAGTTGCAGACTTCCTCATATTTTTTTGAAGAATCACAGGGAGATAAGATAACATACCTTATATGTTCATACTCACCACCAGATATGGTTTCTTGGCACCCTGGTTTCCCTTACGGACGGATGTCTCTTTTAGAGATATCAATTGGAAAGGTTGTCGTAGACTCAGTCTTAGAAATGTTACCACTATCCTTAGAGGTCAGTGAGACACTCTTAGTAATGGTAGCTGAGCCTACATGAATCTCCTCCACACATGTGGGACTCACCTAAGTTAGACTTAACTGATGTGTGTTAGAAATCAGAGGTTCCCTGGGGCTCAGTTGATCTAGAGAGTGGTTTGGTAGATCAACATCATATCCCTGAGGAAACATAAGATCCTCATCAGATTGTGTTAATAGGTAAGTTACGGATATAACAGTTATACCTAATGACCTGGGACATTGGTCAATATCTAGTGGCATTGAGTTAGTGATGTGGGTGTCCCTTTTTGGCTGATTAGGGGAGTGTTGGGACTCATCCTGAGGGCTTGAAGCTTGGGCAATGAGCGCATTTCCTCTCTAGCCTTTTTGGCTTAAACAGATGGGACTTGTTCAATCAGAGTAGATTGAACAAGGGTTCGTTTACGTCTTTGTTAGGTGATCTTTATAGGGTAGGAAGAAGTAACTGGCTATGAAGTGGTGGTGTCTAGTGTGGGTTCATCACCTGCTAGGTCTGCAGGGATGTCACAAGGAGCCATTGGCTCAACTATACTTGGAAGGAGGTTTATGAACCTTCCAGTAAAGTTAGATGATATCGTCTTCAGAATCCTGAAAATGCCTTGCCTTATTTGAGGAACAGCTAGAATATCTACATATTCTAGCTTGTCCTGCTCTAACTCACGATTGATTATGTGTTAGATATGCCTAGGATGCATGTAAAATGTGTTCCTAGTAAGATTACCTCTTAAGTTATTCAGCACAAACCTAGAGTAGTTGAATTTGAGGCCCTGTACTAACCCATGGACTAGGCTACCCAGATCATAAGAGATTTGATCCTAAACCCTTGACTTGTTAAACAAGGTGTGTAGGATGACATGCAGCAAGAAGGTCCATTTGTAGGAGAAGTTAAACTTGTAGACTGTGGACTTGTTGACGTCTCCTCCATATCCCATTTAGGTATATGTGGCTTCTAAATCTTTTTTGGGGAACTTCGTAGGGGCGCCTTCATTATGAAGCTCCAGATGCTCCCTGATTGTGGTTTCACTGATGGTAATCTCCTGTCCGCATACTCTTCACCTGATAACCTTTTGACCATTAAGCATGTCGTTTTGACCATTGGCCTAGAATTCGGCCATATGGTTTGAGTAAATGGTGGGGTTTACAGTCAGAGCAGTGAAATATGCTGATTGGGTTAGGAATTGGATGATTGGGGCAAAATCATCATTTGTGGAAGAGTTAAGGATGGCGACCTGGTTGTGCTGGGGGTTGAAGGCCATTCTTTTGAAGGAGTTTGAGAGTAGTAATTTGACAGAGTAAAGATGACAATAGAGATTTTAGGGCTTTTAGAGTGGTAAAGAAGATAATGAAAGAAGGTCGGAAATATTTAAATGGTGTTGAAAAATCTATCTGATAAGGTGAAAGGACGTTTTGGGTTCCGATTTGACAGTGGTGGTAAGAAAGACCTTTTAAAATATTCTGACAATTATCAACAAAATCTTACTTTTTGCAAAGTGTAGCCCAAAGATTTCCTTTACACAGTAAAGTTTTCTTCCGAGAGTAAAATTACCTCAGAGAACACTTGTGTTTCTCTATCTAGATTGTCTTCCGAAGCTACTTTATCTTCCAAAACAAATTATGTCTTGAGGACAAATTTGCTTCCGAGAGTAAAGTGTTCTTCCGAGAGAAGAAGTTAGTAGCCTTCGAAAGGAAACTTGAACTATGATCAAATGATCTTCTGAGTTTCAAAAATCTCCGGAAGAAAATACTTGTACAGAGGAATTTGCCTTCGGAAGATGAATAAGGAATTTCTTCCGAGGGTAAATTTCTCTTCGGAAGAATTTATACTTAGAGAATTTTTGGAGAAAACTTTTGTAATAGAGCTTAGATTGTAAATATACAACTTATAGATGACATATTTTCAAAAGATTTTCAAATGAGATTTACTAATCAATGTTGATCATCCCAATAGCCATAATTAAATACTTAAATCTTTGATCATCAAAGGCATTGGTGAACAAATCAGCATATTGTTCATTTGAATCAACTTTGACTAGTTTGATCAAGTTGTTTTCATTTATATCTCGAATGAAATGATACCTGATATCAATATGTTTTGTCTTGGAGTGCTTGACTGGATATTCTGTGATAAAATTAGAACTCTTGTTGTTTATGTGGATAGGAGTCTCCATGAAGTTAAAACCATTGTCTATCATCTGGTTCTGAATCCATAGCAGTTGAGCGCAGCAGCTAGCAGCAACAATGTATTCAGCTTCAGAAGTTGATGCATAGACACATGATTGCTTCTTGCATGGCCAAGAGATGATCCTTCCACTAAGAAATTGACATCCTCCTTATGTGGATTTCTTGTTAATGTTGTATAATCATTGTTAGTGTATTTGTAAAGATTTAAATCCTTATTCTTAGGATACTAAAGGCCAGTTTGGGAACTCTTTTAAGATATCTATGAATTCTCTTAATAACAGTTAGGTGAGACACCTTGCCAGCAGCCTGATATCTTGCACAGATGCAAGTTGCAAATATGATATCAGGTATGCTTGTAGTGAGGTACATTAGAGATCCAATAAGTGCCATGTACTGATGCTGATCAGTGTCCTCCCCCTCATAATCAGGACAAAGATTATGATTTCTTTGTATAGATGTCTTAGCTGGATTACAATCTTTCATATCAAATATTTCTAACATGTCCATGACATACTTAGATTGATTAATGAAGAACCCTTCTTCTATCTGTTTCACTTGAATTCCTAGGAAGAAATCCATCTTTCCCATTGAACTCATTTCAAATTTCTTTCTCATGATGCTTTCAAAGTCTTTGCATATTTGGTTATTAGATGAACCAAATATGATGTTATCAACATATACTTGTACAAGCAACATGTCCTTCCCAGACTTCTTTATGAACAATGTCTTATCTATGGTGCCTTTGGTGTAGTCATTTTTTAGAAGAAACTGAGACAATGTCTCATACCACAGCCTAGGTGCTTGGTGTAGCTCATAAAGAGCTTTGTCCAATTTGCACACATAGTTGGGGTGCTGTGGGTCTTCAAATCCAGGTGGCCAATACATATAGACTTCTCTGTAAATATCCCCATAGAAAAATAAACATTTCACATCAAGTTGATGGACTGTGAAGTTCTTAGATGCTGCAAAAGCAAGGAAGTTTCTCACCACCTTAAGTCTTGCAACGGGTGCAAAGACATCAGTGTAATCTATCCCTTCCTCTTATGTGTATCCTTGAACTACAAGTATATCCTTATTCTTGATAATCAAACCTCTATCATCTCTTTTATTTCTGAACACCCACTTGGTCCCAATAGGGACTTGACGAGAAAGCCAATGACCGGTGGCTTCTTGTTCCATAGTTCATAAGGGGTTTTTCCATGGGGCTTAATAATGAGAACCTTGTTCTGCATATAACATGTAGTGTTGACTGCCTCTGCTAGAAAGTTAGAGACAGTTTTGCATCAGCTAACATGGTTCTTATAGCCTTAATAAGTGTCATGTTCCTCTTATCAGCAACACCATTCTGTTAAGGAGTTCTAGGAGCACTGTATTGTCTGGTAATCCCTTTTGAGTTATAGAATGAGTCAATAACTTGATTTTTAAACTCAATCCCTTGATCACTTCTAAACCTGGTGATCAATTTGATTTTCTATTTTAAGAATAAAAGATTTTAACGTTTCAGTAGTTTCATCTTTAGTTCTTAAAAAGAAACCCATGTGAATATTGTAAAATCATCAATTATCACAAGGCAATATGATTTCCTTCCAATGCTTATTATACTTATGGGACCAAATAGATCCTTGTGTAATAAGTGTAATGGAATGGTAATGGAATTAACTTCCTTGGATTTGTGGATCGCCTTATGTTTCTTTCCTTTAAGACAAGCAACACAGTTGTCTTTATAGAAAAACTCCTTTTTAGGAACTTCATGTACCAAGTTATTTGTCTTCTAGTTCTCTTAAAGAACTTCTTTGCTCTGTATGTTAAAAGAGCAATCTATTGGACAATATCCATGTATTCTACATCGTCTAGGCTAAAACACTCTAGATCATCAAAACAAAATTAAAAATCACTAGAGTTTTCATTTACTAAAACAAAAGCACAACTATCCTAAAAAGGACTTTGTTTGAGCTTGTTGAGACCTAGATGTCTCAAGAAATATGATGTAAGGCCTAGAGGAGTATGATGGCTGTTGATTGTAGTTCAGGTATATCTGGGGCTGGGGAGTTCTTGACCCTTCAACAACATGTAGAGCATTACAGACAAGAGGGTTTGAGCTTTTGTTCATCTGATGACCCTTCTGAGTCTCCATCTCTATACGGTATCCATCAAGGATCCCATATAGTTCAGTTATGATGAGTATGTTTAGATTCTTAGTTCTCTTGATAGAAACATAATAGAAAGTCCATTCATGAGGAAGTGCACTCATGAACTTTCTTACGATGTCTCTCATCTCAAGAGTCACTCCCATAGACTGAAAAGATACGATTAAATCCATGTATCTAAAGTATTATTGACTTAAGGTCTCACCAACAATATAAGTGAAGTTTTCAAAATTCTTCTTTAGTATGTACTCTTTAGATTTGGAGGAACCAGAGTACATCAATGTCAAAGCATCAAAGAGTTTTTTGGTTGTTATGCAGTTGTAAGGCCCCGTTCCCGAGCACCTCACAGTTGGTCGTTCACAACAATATTCACATAAAACATTACATATTATAAATTTAGGCAGCGGAATTAATTTAACAAAAACCATTCATTCATTATAAACACTGTTGTTAAGCAATACATTATAGTTCATGAGTCACAAAAGATTGGTTGAATGAATTACAAAACAACAGTATTGTCAAAACATGAATGGATGTC
>BJCO01001222.1:0-15456 GCA_018326465.1 Flaveria floridana
GGGTGGAAGGGTTTTTTGATGTGGTTTAAGGGCATTTTTGTCATTTTACAAAAAGTTAACAGAATTATTTAACGTCGTTAGTAATTTGGATGCAAATGGTAACAAAAATTAAACGTTAGGGTGTATATGAGGATTTTTAAACTGTAGGGATGCAAATGGTCAAAATCACCAAACCACAAGGATGCAAATGGTAATTTACTCTTATTTTTTCTTGTTTTATTTTTTACATCTTTTTAGTTTATTGTTTTAATGTTTTGTTGACTTCTTCTGGTTTTATTCCAGTGTTATTTTGCTTTAAAATTTCTTTTTGTTATTTTTTTATAAATGTTACGTCATAAATTTTGAGACTCATATTGTACCGATACATACAACCATGTTTCATGACTATAAGTACGTAAAGAAATCGCTAAACTCGTCGTGTATTGTCCAGATCAATTAATATTTCAATTTACGTTCCTAAACTCTCATTTTATTTTTTGGTCGTACGAATACGCGACACGCTTATTTATGCTTAGGTTCAAAGTTTACAGGTTTAACCTAACGTATTCGTGGCGTAGCGCGGCATCAGATTTATGTTATCAACTAAGGGACTGTTGGGTAATTTCTAAATAATTAAGTACTGAACTAATAAGAGGTCTGAATTATTAAGTGCTGAATCATTAACAGGTCTGGATCATTAAGAGCTAGTATTTAGCTTAACTATTCAAAGGCAAATCTCTGACCAATGCAGATAAGAAGTCTTAACCATTCAGCATTAGACCTCTTAACCATTCAGCATTAGACATCTTAACCATTCAGTATTAGTATAATGTTTAACCATTCAGAGGCAAAAGTCTGAACCATTCAGACTTTTGCTCGCGAAACAAACAATTTGAACCATTAAGTGTTGAACCATTCAGACATCTGAATCATTAAGAGGCTGTTTCAGATGCTGTCAAACAGCCCCTAACTATTTTGGTCAAACTCACACAATTTTTCACAAAAGAATCTAGTGGTCTTAAATGTTTAGGCTAAACCGGTGACAAATGACAAACCACAATCTTGTAATGGTAAAAGAAATATAAAAAAAATGATTCTAATGACAATTTCTACCAACCAACATAGACGAAAATTGCACTATATGTTATTAATAAGATTGTAGCTTCAAGTTTGAATTCGCCTACTGTATAGGATTTACAAGTAAGCCACCTCCAAAATCCCCTTTCAACATGTAGTTAAACCGTATAGACAACATATATACATGTACGCCTTTTAAGTACCCTTACAAAAAGTCTAAATACATCTAAATCCCCTTTACTCAAGTTTAAAACCGCTTCACGTTTACAAAAATGTCACCATATATTACCCATACATAATTATAGATGGAGGAACAATATCACCTCCTACCCTCTTTATACATTAAAAACGTTATTGTGCATTAATATTAACCATCCCTATATATAATTAACTATATATTGAACGTATCATGAGACCACCTTTTTTCTTTAAGAATACCACGACCAAATTTTATTTTAATCCCTAAAAATAGACAGCACAATATTGACCTAAAGATCGATATTAGCTCATACTCATGTCTTTATTCATCGGGAAAATGTAACCCCTAAACATTATTATCAAACTTCTCATCAATCTTCATGCTCGATCTTAATCCCTTTAATGGTGATCTCACCACCACCATTTTTGGGCACCAATGTAACCAACACATTATCATCATCTTCAGCCTTCAAATCCTCCAAAAGCTCACTTATCCCCAACCTCAATCTAGTCTTCACGTTCTTCCCATGCTTATGCTTATGAGGCACATTCACAAAACTTCCGGCGAACTCGGTCTTATCCGCGGTGGCATTCATCCCGTCGTCTTCATCGTTCACAAACACATCAAACTTCACAAAAGCATCTCTCTTAACTTCAATCCCTTCTATCACCAATATCTCCTCTTCTTCATCTTTTTGTTTCTTGCTTCTTGACTTCTTTGGTCTTGGAACCAACACCTTGATCGGCTTATCGAGGGTCACGGGGAAGACATCTTTCGCAAAGGGGATGTGTTCGTCGGCTCGCGCCACGCCTAGGTGCTTGATCTTGCTCAAAACCCTTTTGATGCGCGGTGTGGGCTTGCTATTTAGCCATGGTGTGTTCACATCTTGGTAAACATAGCCAAGATTCTTGGTGTCGAGACAATCTCGCACCTTGACTCGAACCATCTCCGCGTTCTCATCATAGAACACGAATGAGGACTCGAGCCAGTCTTTATCAGTAAAGTCTCTCCTTCTTCCTCCTAAGGTTTTCCATATTGACCACATTCTATCCACATTTGCGTGATGTGCATAGAAGATTGGATCTCTAGCCGCGGAATAAAAGTTACCCATGTCCTCCCCATTGGGCTGGGTGCTGTCTCCGGTCCAGACATGGACCGGACCATGTGGTATGCTCTCCAAAGAGCCACCACCAGGGTTAGCCTCATCGCCTGCGCGATAGGGGCTACCCATAAAAAGACTTGCAGTTTTTGCACTAGACACCATTTGTCTATACATTATTGTGAGATTTGTGGACACTTGTTTCGATCGGCTAAGGTTTTCATCAAGCCCATTGAAGTCTAGATCAATTATAGACGGTGGTTGATGTCTAGCATCGCGTAAAGAATCATACAAAGGCGAGTTCTTATTCGTGTAAATACCGGGGATTTTCATCCCCTCGGGTGCATCCCAGTTCCAAAATGGGATTGCGAAACTCGGGTCACCGATTAATTTCCCACAAATTCTTTCAAAAAAGTATAAGTAATGGCGATGGAAGGGTAAGAAAAGCCATGAACCATGAACTTGAAGCTCGAGATCAGGGAAACCGACTTGATCATACGCACCATCACAATACGCGCAATGAACCGCGGCTTGTTGTTTGAAGCTACGAGGGTCATCATCCGGTAGAGCTTTCATGAGCTCGATAGCTTTGTTGAACTTGGCTATGTAGTCTTTACTGACCGAATGAGCCGCGGGCCGGACCCTGGTGGTGGAATGTGGTGGTGGTTTGAAGTCAATAATCTTTTTGGCTACAGGAGGACAACAGTTGGTGGGTTTAGCACCCTGTGGTAAGTCAGCTGGACCACATTTTGTGACTTCAGGTGCCATTATCGGGTCCGCAAAGGCCATCGAGCCGGACCCGAAGTTGACGGCAGCACCGTAAAGACCTCCGAGGCCTAACATAACGTTTCTTCGGTCGATTTTTGGTGAGGTTTCTTGATGATCATCCTTATCTAGGGTTTTGCATGAAACTGCATGGGGTTTTTTGCGGTTTCTTGATATGGGAACTTGAGATGACTTGAAAGAGAAGGAAGAAGCGTAGGTGGAGGAGGAGGAGAAGGCTTTTCCGGTGGCGGCCGTGGCGGCGGCGGTGGTTGGTGGTGGTGCAAGAGATGCCATTGTTTAAGAGTGAGTTGATGATGATGGTGAAGACTGAAGAGTTGTATGTTTATATAATGTATGGTGGACATATATGACTTTTTCAAAGGTGGATTTGCATAGTTATCAAAGTTAAGAAACATAAACAAATGCTACAAATCTAAAGCACATGGATAAATTATAATATTAGTGGATAATTAGAATATTAAAAAGGACACATCTATTGTTTAATAAAAAGTTTACATTGGTTAGTTGTTCGATATATTCTTCGATTACGGCAAAAGTAAATTGTATGAACTATAATTAGATGTAATCAATGTAATTAAGAAACTGATAATTATATTTGGCTCTAAAAACAAGTAAACTTGGCCTAAAACATACAACAAAAAAAAAAGAATATATATATTTTTTTAAAATGATGTACAGAAGTGCTAATTAATATACTCTTATTCGTCAAAACTAATTTGACAATATTTAATTATATATGATTATCAAATTGTAATAATAATGTGTGTCGCAAACTTGTCCTTTTACACTAAAACAACTCATAATAATATTCTTTGACTTTATTTAAAAATAAAGTAGTGGTTTAACTTCTAACTTAATGAAATATTTTAGTTTCAGTTGAA
The DNA here is from genome assembly GCA_018326465.1 of Flaveria floridana. Classification (NCBI taxonomy): domain Eukaryota; kingdom Viridiplantae; phylum Streptophyta; class Magnoliopsida; order Asterales; family Asteraceae; genus Flaveria; species Flaveria floridana. The sequence continues at coordinate 4,022 of BJCO01001222.1, forward strand.
ATCATTTATACAATATATAAAGCATTTAAGATGAAAACATTTGTAATTTTATATAAAGTTTAAAACATCTGAAACAACTTTTTAAACAGAAAATACAAGTGTTCTATACAATAATTTTTAATTTGCCCTCATTAAATAAAATTACTCTAATTAATATATTATTTAATTAACACTAGATTATTTAATTCAATTCATTAAGTATTATCTTATTTATAATATTTTAAAATAATATTTAAGCTTACATTTACTTTCTGTATTTCTTCTAACAAAATATATTTAAATACTTAACTTTAAAACTAGTAAATATTTAAATAATAATAATAATAATGATATAGTAGTAGGAGTGGCAATGGCGGTGGCGGTGGCGGTCGCGGTCGTGGTCGCGGTGGCGGTTGGTGTAGTGGGGGTGGCAGTAGGGGTGGTGGTGGTGGCGGCGGTGGCGACCACCACACACACTAGCGGAAATATACACACACATATTAGCGGAAATTCTTGCGCGTTGCGGCGATACGGTTGTTGCGTGATTTTCTGAAAATTCGATTTTAGTTAGTATTGACTCAGAGCATTATGACGTAAATTAAAAAATCAAAATCTAATTATTGAAAAATTGAATAAAAGAAAACAATTACATATATTACAAAAGTCTTTAAGATAATTATATTATCTCTACAAGAAGTGAAACCATGGGTGGTATTTGTGATAGTAAATCACTTATTACCTAGATTTTAGAGGGGGTCATTTTATGGATGTAGATTAGAGTTTTATGATCATCGGATGCAGCTTTCGATGGTGATTTGTATAAACCGGAAAAAGTTAGTAGAGAACTTGTCACCACAAATTATCATCTTGATTGTTATTGAGCTGTTAATAACCGACAAGGGAAAGGGAAAGGGGGATTAGAGTTCAATCGCAATGAATGAACGTCTTTCAAAAGTAAATGGTGGTTTTGTTTGGCTACGTGCATATGTTTTAGCATTTGTATTATAAGTTTTATATGTTATACTTTATTGTAAGGGCATAAATATAATAAAATGATTAATTTTATGAAATTTAAGCATGACTTTTCATATGGGTATCTTAATCCATATATAAAATTATCATTCTATACTCCTTTTATTTTTATTATTAAATATATAGATAAATATTAAAATTATTAAACTCACAATATTCTCCTAAAAAGATAATAGTATTATAATTATTATAAATATGAAGATATATATAAGTTATATACTTAAATATTTAAATAAAATAATACTTAATTTAAATAGTATTTACTTATAAATATATAATTAGTATGTATATATATGTGTGTGTGTATGTGCCAAATTATAGTATCATAAATAAAATAAAATTTAATGAAGTGAACGAAATAATATCATATTATTAAATAACGTATTAATAATAGTTAATTGGGTTGAAGGACGTAATAAGTAGTTTAAACAGGTTGTAAACGGGTTGACGGTCAACATGTTTTAACTAAATTGTTTAATCTTAACGCAACTCGTTTATTAGTTAGGTATAATAATCAAAGCCTTGTTTTCATGACATTTCATATCGTGTTTTAGTTCATGTCATAAATTGTCAATCCAATATGCATGTATATAACGTATTTGCTTTTGGAAACTCTGATTTTAATTTAAAATTAGGAAGGGATATGACATAGTACTCTCGAACACCATCTGGAAAGAACTGTAATTGAGGGGAAAGGTAAAATATGAGATTTTTTTATCCTATAAGTTTTCATAATTTCAAATGATAATTTCAGTTTTAATTTATAGAATAAAACAATTTGATATTTATAATCCAAATGGTTAATTAACTTATTAATAACTACCAATACAAAGTTGGATTTAACTTATAATCCAAAGAATTCAAAGTTGGATTTGGATAAACTTATTTTCTCTCTAAACTGGAGACGTGTAGTTATTAGTATATTAAGTAATGATGAATTATTTAAGTTAAACAAGAAAAGTAAGCTCGTGGATTAGGTGGATAGTTGTCAGCGGGGATAAGGATTAATATTATATTATACCATTTGGTCATTTCTGGAGTTGTTTTTACTTTTTAGGTTGAGAACTTCGGGGGTGCCGTTTTCACCATTGGAACCATGTTTCACTACAAGAATTACATCTCATGCCAACGATGGCTATAGCAATAATATATATCGTCAGGACGCATAACCGTATGAAGAAGACATGTCATTCCTATAAGCTTTATACGATTTTAACTAGTCAAATTCTATAGCGACGACATATCCTCGCTTCATGTCTAACCGGTTAGGTTAAAGATATAATCAGTTCGGCATATTCGATTATAAAATCTTTTTGCGTATCACTTAACCGGACCATATAGAATTAGAAGCATGTCTAATCGAACCAAAATCAACAAATTACACCATATTCGCAAAATGCGATACTTCGGTTGAATTCGGATAACCAAACTGGATAACCAAGATTTTATAGAACTGATAACCATAATGAAAACTGAATTCACAATTCGAAAATGATTAGAAACCGGACCGAAAACCGAATTTAAAATCCAATTCTGGTTTTTTTTCCGGTAAGTTACATAGTTCGGTTTTCATTTTTTTGGACACCCATTTTATAAAACACCCCAAAAAATGGGGCTTTGTAGATGCTGAAGAAAATGCAAATATTATTTTTGTTAATTTCGTTGTTTAATTCATTTTATATATATACATATATATACATATACATACATATACATATATATATATACATATATATATATGTATATATATATATATATAATATAATATATATATATGTATGTATGTATGTATGTATGTATGTATGTATGTTAGAACATCTCTTAAGAGTATTCTCATCTCATTTCCCATCCCAATTCTCATGTCTAACAAATATCATCAAAATATTCACTTCACTGTATCACTCATCTTTATATCTCAACCTCATAATGTTAGAGGAAAATAATGTAAGGATCAACACAATAACACAATCGATCTCGTGAGGAGACGCGAAATATAATCGCTCACGGTAAGAACAAGAAGAAGAAGAAGATCAAGCATATGAACATGAATGTAAATAACTTCAAAGGATATTGATCTCTGATTTTGAAAGATAACAATACGTATAAAAATAGGAAATGACAAAAGCTACTTAATTACAAAACAAACTTCTATATATACACTAACTAGAAGTTCTCGCGCGAACACATGTTCTCGCGCGACTAAAAGTTGTCGAGCGAAAAGGTTGTTTTTGCGCGGCAACTTTAGGTTCTCGCGTGACTTGATCTTGATTTTCATCTTGATTTGATTTCCCGAGCATTTAGGTTCAACCCCTACAATCTTCCCTAGGCTCGGTAAATCAATGTGTTTAGAAGTTCACCACTACAACCTTGTAATTGCCCCCATAAGCATACATCTTGTTGTCCATGGCATTCGTTATCAACCAACCGAACTATGCCGCCAAAAGGTGAACTGATTCATCAGCTGCAATCGGACAAGCCTGCGACCTCATCAAATCGTCCTTTCCAAACCTAAGTAGATCCACAGGGTCTATGATACAACAATCTTTGTCAACACAGTGTATTAACGCGTGTCCCGTCTCCTTCTCACAACTCCACCCCATAAGCTTAGACAAGCTGTTAACTGGCACTGCAGCGTGTATAAGGACCTTCCTCACGTATCTCGATGCTTATAAACCCTTATCTTCATAGACTTGTTCATGTTAGGAACAATCCGGGTATCATCTTCAATGACTTTAGATATGGCTGTTTAAAGTCTTTGAAGTTGGTTTTGTTGTGCCTCCAAATCATATTTCTAATCCAATTACCCTTCCCATAATTACTTGGGTTAATGAATGGAACACGACCCATGGTATATAAATCTAATGCTTTGAGTGTATGAAAGTCGTGTTCATCTTGATAATACTCAATCGCCCCAGCTCATCTCTTAATCACATAAAGTTTCTTCTCAGCATCATACGCCTAACTAATAATTGGTTCTGAGTTTTCATACCTTGTAAAAGGTTTGGGATGTCTCAGCATGTGTATATAAGCTGGTGGTGGAGGATTCTCAACTGTAATATTACCGACCTGACGTACAACACTTTGACCAGTTTGATCTGTTGTCTTGTCAACCATTTCTCTAGTATCTCTCCTTCTTTAACCAAGATATCAGATAATAAGTCCTTAAGACCATTTTCGAATATGTCTGTGTAGTCTACAGCCTCTTCCAAATCATCAAACGAAATCAAATCTTCGTCTTCTTCCTCAGCAATCAACCATTGCTGGAAAGAGTAAAATTCCTTCTCATATGTCGCTTCAGTGGCAGGATCTAAAGGTGTGTAGTCGACTGTATTATCGGGACTTGGTCCGAAGACATTGTCAGTACCCGATGATCCAGAAGTACCAGAAGCAGCACCCATATCTCCTCCTTAATCATTATCATCATCCTTTTTGTCATCATCTCCCTTATCATCATCTCCCTCATTACCATCATCACCATCATCATTCTTATCATCATCATCATCCTCTGCATCATTAAATCCAAATTCAATATGATCTAACTTATCATCATCATTAACTGGATTAGGAATAGGCATCACATGCTCAGGCTCCATAAACACCTCTCCAGTAAACTATACAGGTTGATCCTCAGTAGCCTGAATAGGAATATCAGATAAAGGCTCTTGATCAACATCAACAGTGTCTGTTGTCCTTTGTATATCAACAGGATCAACAACATGCTTTGTATCAGGGATAATATCATTAGCAGGTTCAAACCTAGCAGTTTGATGTATGCTCGATTCTCTAACTTTTATTGTATGAAAAGATGAATCAACACGAGAAGTGAGATCTCTCAAGTTCTGTTCCATGATCTAAACATAGCTAAACAAAAACTGTTGCTAACTCTTTAAACTCGTTATATTCCCATCTTTCTCTATCAAACTCCAACATATCTCATCAATCATTTTAGTCTTCTTAAGTAGTTCTCTCTCTAACGCGCTACCCTCTACTCTAAAGTGATCCTGGTAGGTGAAAAAGATAAAGACTCAGGTTGCGGTTGAGGCTCTGGAGTAGTATGTAAAAAATCAGCTTCTCCAAACATGTCATCATGAGTTTGCTCCCTCAGAGGTGTCCTCAATACGTCATCAGCAGTTGGCATAGATGATGATGTTACAGTTGTTGACTCTGTAACGATCACGGGTGTAGAAGCCTCACTGACTGTGACTGGAATATCACACATAAGAACATCTTCAGTCGAACCAATGGTCATCGGGGTCCGACGCTTTCTCAACACAGTCGTCCTTTACCCCTCTCACGTGGACTATCACCGGCCCTCCTTGCCATTCTCTTCCTCTTACCCTTGTAGTGGTACCTCTTCTGAAACAAAGTCTGAATCACGTTCCTCAGCAGTGCATTTTGCAAGAGTTTCTCGAACTCTGGGATGTTCTTGCAGTATATAGGGCACATTTCCATTCTGATCATCTGTCTCACTCCCACTTTTAGTGAACCAGGTGTTCACCTTATCCATATCAGACCTTTCTCCACCTTAAGAACCTTTTGGAGCCTCATGAGCTGTACTAGTAGAAGTACCAGCTATGTTAGCTTCATCAGCTTAAGCAGTCTCAATCTCTTGTGGTCGTGCCTCTCCTTGGAAACCCTCAACAAACCTTCCAAGCTTAATAAAATAGGATCCATCCCAAGCATACCCTCGAGCTCCCATAAGATAAGTGAAAATGTCTTTCTTTATCACCATTACAACATAAGTGGATCAATCAGATACAACTAACTCAGGGTGAGCAGCATTCACTATAATTTATAGAAATATCGGGTACATGATAAACTTCTTCTCCACAGTGGCTATGATATTCTTCTGCATCTCAGAAAAAATCACCTAGGATATGTCGTATGGAAGATCATCAACAAGTAATACAAGTAGGGATCCGAAAACAGCACTTAGACTGTCAATGCCAGCCTTTAGATTGCTAAGGTAATGGATCAGCACATGGAACAAGTACTTCAAAAATGGAGTTAAGTACTTCTTCTCCAAAGATGGGTATTTGTGGCTATATCCCATTCGGACTAAACAGTCCTTGGCAGCGTCATCACTGATCTTCACCGGAGCGTGAGGTTGATCCTCTAATAGTAACACGTTGTTGATCACCTTATATGTAATGACCACCCTCTTACCTTAACAGTGGCAGTTATGCAGGGTTCTCCATCTTCATCAATCTCATTAGCAGTGGTGTGCCCAAACTGATCTATGACATCAGTATATATAGTAGGATTAGCTGAGATAGTATATGATCTGGGATGTCTTAAGACCCTCAATCAGCGATCTGAATAAAGTTTTGTCTTCTGGAACATCTCCAAGATATACTATAGCATTATGGTTTTTATTAAAAACCATAGGCCTTGCCATCTGAAATAGTAAACAAACTTGATAAGTATTCAACATACATAGAAAAATTTCAGACCTAGAAAAAAATTTTAACACTTAGAAAATTTTTGAAAAACTAGACTTCTCGTGCGAAAACTCTAAGTTCTCGCGCGAAAACAACAAATTTTCAGTTTCAACTTTTCGCGTGATAAGTGAAGTTATCGCATGAATTTGAATTTGACCAGTAGTCAACTTCTCGCACGACAAGTCAATTTTCCACGCGAGTAGTTCTGATCAGGTTTGAAAGTTTTCACGTCTGTTCATGTTCAAAGAACTTTTCACATATGAAAAGTCTGTTTTAATTCAAATTTTTAATCTATCAATTTCAGAGTGGTTTAACCAGTAAAACATATTCAATAGGTGTTGTTTAAGTCATTATTAAGGTTTATTATGTTTAATTTGTTCAATTTAATGTGTATTAGTCTTTTAAAGAATAGGTCAAGTTTCAAACACCTTCAAATCGAAGTTATTAACATCAATATACCTTAACAAGTTGTTAGGAATCTATAGGCAACCACTAAGAAAAATGCTAATTAGTTTCACAGAGTTTCAACACTTAGAATTTTGAAAGTGAAAATTTCAAAGTGTGCGAATTCTGAACTTTTCGCACAACTGTTTACTTTATAGTACTCTGACTTCTCGCGCGAGAAGTCAAAGTTCTCGCATCTTGAACTTTTCACATGACTTAAACCATTCGCGCGAAAAGTTCAATTTTCTTTAAAAATTAAACTTTTCAATTAATAATTTTTTTTAATTTTAATCATCTTATTAAGTCTTTTGACTTGTTATGAAAATGATTATGTTTAACTAAGAGTTTACAATTATTCAAACACCCTTAACTTTTGAACATTTTGTAAAACCAAAACTAAAACACATAAACAAACTACACTTGTAACAAAAATCAATTTGACATAATAACTATCCTAATAACTTAAGTGTTTTTGATAAAATTTCAATTATAGGATCATATATCTTAGAAATTGATCATTAACATCATACAACATTATTATAAATAAGACTGGTTACGTTGATTGTCAATATATTGTATCCAAATTAAACTTAGACTTCAAGTTTTACTTATACACATAAGCTGTGATATTTATCATATTTTGGATAAATTATATGAATTCAATGGATCTCACAATCAAAAATCCTGCAAGACCCTTATCCACCTTTAATACACTTTCAAGATTTCAAGTCACCCTAATTTGACTTAAATCTTTCACTTCTGGTCAACTTTCTCAGAGTCAATTATTATCTTAGATAATATCTATTTGAGCATAACTAGCACGATAAATATTTCTGAACATAGAATATTAATAAGTTGTGCCAGTCAGATTTATGTTTTGCCCTCGCAAGACGTTTAGGACTTACATGCCAAGTCGGACTTACATGCCCCATCTTTTGATTTTGCCTCAGGTGTCATAACATTTTTTCAAAGAAGAAAATATTATTATATAATATGTATGTCTACTACATATCTTTTATTATTATGTATATTGACATCTTTTATTCCTATATGACCTTTTAGCTTCTTTTTACTTCTTTTGTTTGTTTTTCCCTTTTATCTTTTTGTTTTGCTTTTGTATACAACTTCATATTTTGATTTTTACATATATATATATATATATATACACACACACACACATAATCTAAAATAAGCTAATTTAAGAAGTAATTGACTTGAGTATGACTAGACTGTAACTCTTAGTCTATTTTTGCATGGAATCAGTGTATTGATAAAACCTTGATGAGATACCCACTTTAGTCACTGAAAGTTACTGACAGTCCATCACAGATTATATGTTTTTCAATCTTGATTGTCCAATCTATCAACATATCAAACATAATGCAAGTCAATTTCTTGTATGCCTTATAATGTAACGAATCAAATACGAGAAATTTACTTCATTTCCTACTTGAAAAATTAATTTTCATTTTCTCAATCTTTGTAAAATAAAATCTTTTTGTACTTTTCTTCAAACTATTTACTCCCTCTAAGAACAAAATCTTTTTTGAAATATTTTTCAAATTTTCTCACCCAAAAATTGTGATTATCTAATAAGAAAATAACATTTTTAACGAAAAACAAAGAAAAATAGTTTTGTAAAGGGTGTAAGAAAAAGTGATAACCAAAGTTAATCATGCCCAAATATTGGACTAAAACGTCAAATCTGGAATGATCAACCGCCTTAGTAAACAAATCATCTATATTGTATCTGAGGAAACAAATTTCAAATGGATAAGCTCTGATACCAATTGTATAGATCAACACAATAACACAATCAATCTCGTGAGAAGTACACGGAATATAATCGCTCGCGGTAAGAAGAAGAAGAAGAAGAAGAAGAAGAAGAATCAAATGCACATGAACACGAATGTAAATAACTTCAAATTATATTGCTCTCTGATTTTGAAAAGATTACAATACATATAAAAATCAGAAAATGACAAAAGCTACTCAATTACAAAACTAACTTCTATATATATACTAACTAGAAGTTCTCGCGCGAACACATGTTCTCGCGATTGGATGTTGTCGCGCGAGAAGCTTGTTTTCGCGCGACAACTTTAGGTTCTCGCGTGACTTGATCTTGATCTTCATCTTGATTTGATTTCTCAAACCTCTAGGTTCAACCCTTACAAATAATCCTATCTCTCAAATATATAAGGGTTCACTATTCAATCTCATATCTATTTTTAATATATTTTATTCTTTTTTAATATATTTTATTAATAGACGTGAATGATTAAAAAAGGAATAAATTAAGAAAAAACATGAAGAATGAGATGCAGGAGGTTTTAATTTGAAAAATAATATATTTTTGATAAATTATAAAGAAAAGAATGAAAAATAGGATGTGAATGCTCTAATATAGTTTTATTAACCACTTAAACTTCATATATTTTAACTCTAAACCTATTAAATAAAAAAGAGGCACTTTACCAATATCATGTCTTAAATACAATTCACTCTCTATTAAGCGGAGGCGGCTAAAAGCCTAAGACAAATCTGGATAAAATCAAACATTTGTATATTTAATGTCCAAGTGTCCATTTGTTTAATGTTAAAAGGTTGTCATTAAGGTTTTTTAACATATAAATTTGAAGTCTTTGTATTTCAGTTTACAACTCTAAAGTTGGGGATTCATATATTTTTTATCTATATTAATCTGGATGGGGAATCGATTAGATAATAGATCAAAAATATATTTCTTTTCTAGTCCCGAATAGTTATTATTACTTATCATCAAACAAATAATATTACTACGCAAACATCTATTTCAAATGTTAAGGATTATTCATTTATCAAGTTTTTATGGTATGAGATGATATTGATTTGTATAAGATGATTTTTATGTATTATTAACTTTTAGAGCACTTGCAGCATGGTCCGTCAAGCCTACGGACTCTGAGGTGGAAGCGAGATGAATGGTGTGAAAGAGAGAAGTTGGTCGGTATTCTTGACCACAAATGATTCATGAGAGACGCTTGCAAGTTTATTAGAAAGGAACAATATGGAGGGTAATGAAACTCATGTCAGATTATAGAGAAATTCACCGGTTTATGAGACACTTCTCCGAGCAGCTCTGGTATGATAGCTAGTCGTCGTCCTCCTACCACACACGTTGACTTTTATCGTAATTAAGTGCTGATGTATGTTTGTACAAATTTTCTTACTTGTTTTTGTAGTGTCGTCAAGCCGATAGGAGTAGGAATAGAAGTAGTGAATAATCATGGAGAGTTTTGCTTGGTGACTATCACATATAAAATTGTAAAATGGTTAAACACTTCACAATCTTTTAGTGTTTTAGGTGAGTACTATATATATATGTGACACAACGATGATATAAACAATTTTTTGTTGAAAACCAATTATTTATATATGTATATCAAATAAATTATTAGTAAATCCAAAAACATAATATATTAATATATTATATAAGGAGATGGTGGCGGCCATATTTTAGAGCGGTGACTATTTGTAATATTACCACTTTATGATGAGATTATATACAAATTTAATAAATTAAGCTTTAAGGGGGTGTTTGGGATTGCTTTTTAAAAGTTTTTTTTGACTTGTTGACTTGTCAGATAAGTTAATAAGTTAGTATGTAGTGATTTATTAACTTATTTCTCTCACAACTATCAGATTACCAAACACTATAAAATGAGTTTTTAACTTTTTAAAAGTTAATGAGTTAAAAAGTAGGTAAAAAAACACTCCCAAACACCCACTAACTAATTTATTGACAGCTGCGCGTTACGACGCTCCCTATGCGGCGTGATAAAGTATAGATTACAATTGAATAGACTCGTTTTTCGAACTAAATTTACCACAAACCATAGAATACCTCGAATATATACCGTTGAATGAAAATATAATATATTTGACTCGACTCTTTTTCAAACAACTTTATGTCAAAACGTAGACCAACTCAAAACGTACTTAAAAAACATGTGTTGTGGCTTTGTATGTGGCATGATAAAATATAAATTTCAATCACCTTGACTCGTTTCCGAACTAAATTTATTTTGAAAAGTAGAGTAATTCGGATTTACACCATCAGATGAAAACGCATGATATTTGACTCGATGAGTTTCTAAACAAAACTTGAGTCGAAACGTAGATAAAATCAAAGCGTATCATATTTGACCCGACTAAACGTAGACGAACTTCAAAACGTAGTCAATCTTAAAGTGTATATAAAATAATCACGAAAACATTTTATATGAACCTACTCGTTTCTAAACAAAATTTACATACGTAGACATACTCAAATTTATACTGAAACGTACATAAAAATATGAGCGTAAGAATTTAGTTTCTTAAAGTAAAAATTGTATAGGGTAACCCAAAACCTTAAAAACTTAAGGGAATAAAAATGATATTTTATAATGTTTTTAAAAGAGTTAGGGGATGAAATTGTAGATATGTAATTTTTTTTTTTTTTGTGTGTGTGGGGGGGGGGGGGGGCAAAAGCCACCTATCTTTATTTTTAAGAAA
>BJCO01001223.1:0-12500 GCA_018326465.1 Flaveria floridana
AAAATTATTAATTTTTCTTTATATTTTCTATTAAACAATACTTTAATATATTTATCCTTACTTATTCTTTCTACCTCTTCCTACGTTTCACTTTTAAAAAAATTATAAGATAGAACAATATTTTCTTCAAAAAATACAGACATAAATAGTAATATTTTTTATTTAACTATTTTTTATAATATAAGAAATATACTAATAATAATACAAGAAACCTACTTTAAATGCTATGATACTCTAACAAATGACATTTGAAACTGTGTGCACAGTGCGAAAGCATTGCATTGGTGGAGAAGAAGCTGAAAGAAATGGTGATAAACTACAAGAGACATAGGGTGGAAGAAGGTGGAATCTACGTTGATCAGTTGTTTTTCCATGATCCAAATGGGTTCATGATCGAAATCTGCAACTGTGATGTTCTTCCGGTGATACCAGTCGCCGGAGATGTGGTCCGATCATGCTCCCGACGTCATGCTCCGGCGAAAGTTTGTTCAGCTCTGAAGATGTAGCAGAATTAACGTTTGATGTTTGATTATTTTTGTGTGAAGGGGAAATATATTATAAAAACAGTGAAATGTGTTTTATTATTATTATTTATTGAATATTGATTTAATAGATATTTGGCAATTTGTAAATTAGTAAAGAGGCTTATTCGTAGAATGATATTTTATGGCTGAAATCTTGGTACTAACTCACATGAATCACTATTTTTCTTTGTGACAAAATCATTTTGTACTAAATATAGTATATCATAATTAATCATAAGCAGTATTTAGACTATATAAATACTTTTAATTAATCACTCTATTTATTTTTAACTAGAATAAAGACCCGTGTGATACACAGGTTCAATTAGTAAAAACTGATTTTGATTAAAAAAGTTCGTAAGTCGTAATATTGTTGTTAATACTTTGTATATCGATTTTTATTTTTAGTTTTTTAAGATCATCTATATCTAACATTAGTAGATTTTATTTATCAATGATTATAAGTTTAAATAGTATATAATATGAAATGTATTGAGCTTATGAATAAGAACTTTAGGTTATTTATATTGAACATGAGAACATGCATAAACATCCGAAAACTTCTTTTTATATGAAGTTTGATGAATAGTTTGTAATTTTACTATCACTGTCTAATATTAATAATTTTAATTCATGTTTACTTGAAACTCAAGACAATGTAACATAGAATTGACGATGTGTGAACCATTGGTTGTTTAAAAACCAAACCAACTTTGGATAAAAATTAACTACAAAATATCTCTAATAAAATTTATAGAATTAGGACAAAATGAATCATATTTTAGAACTATTTTTTAACTGAATTTAATGAAACTATCAAAATAAGAATAAACAAAATTAATTATTTAAATACTTTGAATTACACGATATGATAAAAAATACTATGTGATGACGGTGGGAAGAAAGTTTATAATATACAACAAAAGATAATGTGTCAATCCAATTATTTTTTTATTATATAGTATATAATCAATATACAAACTTTCATTTATTCTAAGTCTATTCTTTATATTTTGTTGACTTTTATATGGATGCATAAAAGACATAGGCAAAAAAATCAACCTTATGGTAAACACCAATTAAAATTCAAACCTAGATGTGAAAAATTATATGAATGTAAAATTATAATATTGAATTGAAAAATATAGTTAATACGATGATTGGACTTCCGTGAAGGATACCCAAACCCACAAATCCTTGAAATGTTAACACGATCTATACATAGTAACCACCGCAATTTGCGTAATGTAACAATAGCTACGTAAAGTGACACGGTCGTGTGAGGTGTTCTTCAACAAGTTTAGCATCACATAACCATGTCAAAATGTCACACGACCATAGCAAAATGTTAGACTTCACAACTTCACTTATTTTTCATGTGTTTTCCACCAAAATCACCAAGTGGCCATCCAAAATTACAAAATTCAAGTCGAACATAATTAAGCATCGATTCGAATGGATTTGCAACTAAAAAGTTTTAAAAATGGGGAATGATATACATTATTAACATGTATATTTATATACATATCACAGTCAAAATACTAGTTAATATATAAAAGTTAGTTCTATGATATTTCATATACTTTCTATAATTAGAACTTCAATATACTAAAAGTAGGTTAAGAAAAAAATTCTATTAAAGTAAAAAAAAAAATAAGTTTTTTTAACATTCTCTGTCAATTATTCTGTTGGTACCAATGAATTTTGAGTAGTTGAAGTATCTCAAGAATTTATTAAAATAGGAGGATGTCTTGTGTTTAAGTCTCATCTATGACAAAAGAAAATATAGGGTTTTAGATTGGATCGGGGGGGTTTTTTCACCTAAAGAGTGGTATCTGTTCCGTATGCGAATAATGAAAATGATCGTGTGGATCAGTGACATATTAGTGATCCAATAGCCGTAAAAAAGATTGTTTAGTTGGTATTTATGGATTTTCCCTACCGGCTACTGGATAATCCAAACCCGTAGTTCAAACGAGACCTGGATCCGAGTCCATATAAAGAATGACACTTTGAAATCATCCCGTCAATATTTGTCAAAATAAAAGGCAACATTCATCGTTTTAATTCTCCTATTTACATCTTGTTTTTTTCACTAATCAGTTTCTAACTTTCATCAGTATACAATGCAGGTAATTTAATTTTCTTTTTATTTCAATCGAAAATGTTTTCTTGATAATCGAGTCCCAATATTCAGAACAATGTAATTTGTACGACAATTGATGCTACTATGCTAGTGTGTTCAGTTCATTTATCATTGTATGTGTTGCGAAAGCGACCGTTTTTTTTATGCAATTGAAGGTGATTGATGAAATGCGTATGCGGGTTGTTAGAGTTGTGTAAGCTTTTGAAAGAACTCTGTGAGCGGTCAGGACAACTCGCGGGCTTTAATGTAAATCATCTTCTCTTGTCACTAGTATCAAAAAAAAATTACAAACAAAGATGCCCATTATTCTAAAATTAGAAAGAACTAAAGATTCTGCTTTCTTAAAAATGGTGAATTTAGTTGTGACGAATCAATTGAGGCCCGTATGATAATATAAATGTGTTTAATCTTCAAGAGATGATGTACTGATAAGCACCTGAATTTTTAATTCATGCTTCCAGTGGTTTTCTATTATACCTCCTAAAGACCACTTGCCTGGTGCAAGTTGATCCTTTTGGTTAGCAGGGCGTTGATGGGTCTGTGAGTTTACCGGAAATAGATTCTCATGGTTACCAAAAAAATGTGAAGTTCCACACAGATTCTTGTTTTGAATCATTCATGTTTTGCTATCTTTTAGTACTTTATCATGAGGAGATTACATCCAAATTGTGCAACATGCCAGGATTGCTTTTCTGTTTCATAGAAGAGTTTGCTTTCGGCTTTTAACTTGCAACTATTTTGGCTTACATTACACATGTTTCTTCAAAGGGATTGTATAAGTCACTCATTTTTCATGTTTTCATTATGATCTAGAATGTTCTATTTGCTCAAGTTACTGAAGAATGTGAAGGACATGTTCTTCATCTTCAAGCCTTGTTAAGGTTAATTTTCATCATATCCTTTGTTTCCTCATCTTTTTGTATGCAGTTATTTATCTTTTAACCTTATGTGTTATAAGAAGATGCAAGAGGAAGGATCCAACAACCAGACAAGTAAAAATGCTGATCATTTTGGGGCCCTCATCCACCACCTTTCATTGGTCAGAAATAAGCGATGTCTCATGGCTTATGTGCAAGTCCCTTGTGTAGCTGTTTACTTTTTTTACTATAATTCCCATCACCAGTGGAACATGTGTTCATGTTGTGTCATTGTTTTTATCGTTCTGATAGGTATAAGCGCGCAGAAGTTATTCAAAATTTGGGATGGACCATCAAGCGTGATCTCCCCGATGCAATTAAAGAGAAACTTAGCAGCTCAGAAAATGAACATTTCAAAAAACATTCTGCAGCTTTACATGGTCTTGATTTGGCTGTTGTAAGGTCCCCAATTTCCCTAGTTCCTGAATTTGGTTAATGAAAACATATCAACAACCAATCATTTTGTTTTAAAAACATATACTTTTACATGCATAATTCATGTGTTTAATTAGGACATGGTGCCACCTAAAGATCCCTACATTAAGGTTAGGGTCCTTGAAGATATTGGTAATGAGGTTGTACTCAATGATCAAGTAGCTAACCTTCTAATGCATGCAATTCTATCTCTTAAGCGAACCGGTGCAAAGAGTTACATTTCTAAGGTGATTCTCTAAATATTCAAATAGGTCCTTTGGTCAAAGCAGAATTTGGCTCTAGAACAGACTATATCAGCATATATTTATAATAAGACATCTTATATATATAATTATATCAGCAAATATTTATAATAAGACATCTTATATACATGTTCCCATTTTGCTGTTTGTTTACAACATTCTGATATAATTATTTGCTATACTTACTAATCATGTATGATGTATGAATGTTGGAATAGGAGTTACATGATGTTTAGTAATAAGATGCGTGCTTTTGAAGTGATATTAAGTATCTTAAATGGCTGTAGAGAACAATGGGCACGTGTGCTTATGTTGTCTAAAGTTGTAATTTTATTATTATTATTATATGTTTTAGCTTTTAGCAAATATTTATGAAAATATAAGAAGTTGATAGATAAAATGACCAAATATGACATTTTCGTGAAAAGGGTAGAGACTCTTAGCGAAATGGAAAAAAAGATTAAAAGCCTTTTAAATTAGGTTAAACAGCATGGATAAATAAATAACTTTATGTTACTCTTAGATACTTAGTTGTGCAGCTGGTATGAAAACCAGACTAATCCGCAAGGAAAACATGATTAAGAAAGTTAGATCTCTCTCTATATTTTTATCCACAGCAGTTGATTTTAATGAATAATATCAGTATATGAGTAGTTCTTGTTTTCAAGTTAGTTATTGAAATTTGAGAATGTTATTTGATTCTTGTGATTGTTTTCAGAATCGAACCGGACAATAAACTAGTCGTCTAATTTGACAACCGGCTGATTTGCACACTATCATTACTATTCTGAATTCTCACACTGATTTGGGCTTTCACCACCTCAAGTTCGTGCCTTTTTAATGCCACCTTTTTTAATTATTATTTTTATCTTTTGATCGCTTCCTGGAAATAACGTTCGGGTCCATGAACAATTTGTACATGGGCGTAATTCAATTTTTTTGGTTGATTTTTCCTTGCACCTAGCAAAATCCTTTCTATAACAGCCAATTGATCTCTCTGCGAAAGCCCGAGGTGAAATGGTCCAAAAACACCACCTATTGGTTACCCTTGATGGCTTCGCAAGCATGAGGATTTCAAGACAAGTTCAGAATCTATGAGTATTTTGAGTGTATTTCGTCATGGGACTACTGGGTTGAAGAAAAATAAAGGATAATTAAAGATATTAGTGTCTATCCACCATTCCACCTACATAGAGGTCCCTAAGGGTACATCTTGATAGTAAAGTGGTGTACATTCAAACTAAAAGATTGTGAGTTTAAATCCTGCAGAGTGTAAATATGATGATTTAAGAAGTAGAATACGTGTAAAACAAAGAGCATGTGTGTTCATCATCAAAGAAAACCTACAAAGAGAGGATAGCTCTACACTTACTCGCTTAATTCAATTGATAGAAATGTCGCAACTTACTAGAGTTGCCCAAAGTGAACCTGCCTTGGTGTAAATCCATTGACATATTTATAAACTTTTTAATGCTACAAAACAAACATACATACCCAGTAAATCTCACTTAATGCTACAAACTATTTTTTAAATCCAAATTCATTACTTAGGCTCAAAACACTCACTTAATCTTAAAAAAAAATTATTGATTCAGACTCCAATAATTTATTTTAAAACTATTGCATTCATTCATACAGAATGCAAACATGCATTTCTAAAAATAAGTGACACCACTCCACTATCCATTATACATGTCCACTACTTATTAACTACCCATGATTTAATAAATAATAAAAATATGTGACTAAATTAACTTTCTAACGGCCCGTTCAACCAAACACAAGGAGGTTGATGCTTATGATAATATGGGGGTTGTTCAAAGAATCCCATTTATGAAAAAGCCAACCATATGTGTTTCTAGAAGTGTAAATGAATCAAGCCAAACTCAATTAGTTTAAGTTACAAAACTTAAGCTCAGCTTGTTTTGAGTGTGATGTTTGAACTCGAAATCGGCTTATTAGCCAAGTTAATTATTTAATTATTTTACTCATATGAATATGTGGTAAACATATATATGCGTGTTATTTAGTTGCTTTTTCAGGTATAAACTATATATTCATTACATTATTTATAAACTATATATTCATTACATTATTTTTTTCAGTAAATAATAGTCTTGTTTATTATCAAAGTCTAATCAACCTTGATATACGAAACTTCAACTTAAACTCAATTCAATAAATGAACTTTAATTTATGTTCAAGCTCTAGCTCAAACTTGTTTAAGCTAGCTCCTGAGCGGCTAGACTTGTAACCGATTTTACTTTGGCTTCAAACTTGTTTAAGCTAGCTCATGAGCGGCTTGACTTGAGCCCTAACCGATTTTACTTTGGCTTGTGGCTCGATAGATTTTTAAAAAGTATAGCACTGTGTTTATTGGAAAAACCACAGAAGGGATCAAGACCAAATTAGAACTGGAGGACAGAGAACCATACCAATCTAAATCGGTTAACCAACAGCCCCGGCGCCCTGTTAGAACTAAGCTAAACAAATCAAACACATGCCTAACAAGGAGAATATGTTAGAAACAATAGAACAACGAAAATGGAAGATAAAACAAGTCTCACTTTACATCTTTATTGGACGCGAGCGCGGTCTTAAAGGCCAAAAATATATTTAAAAAAATAAAAATCTTGCTAAGAAAGGTGGTCACAGTTTCTTTTTGCAGTGAATGGATTTCTTATATGCATGTGTGGGTATCTCAACCATCCAATCTTGATAAATACGGTCACAAGCCATCTGCAAAAAAAGAGGGGTCGGGGTACAACCTACTGCAGCTTCTTGATCCCGGGAAAAGAGGGAAGAATTGCAATTAGAGCATCACCATATCCCACAGGATCTGTTTACAATAATCAAACTTGTAAGATATATAATTGGTACACAATGACTACAGGTTGCAAAATAGGCGGGTTGGGTAATGGGTCAAAACAAGCCAGGTTGGTTTCAGGACTTGTATGTTAGTTTTAATTCTTTGTATAGTTTAGTAAATAAATGTTTTGTACTTGGATTGTATGTCATATAGTTCAAGGACTAGATAGGTAAAGTTAGTACTTCTAACTCCTATAAATAGATGGTGTAATATGTAGTTTGGTATCACTTTTGAAAATTACTCAATAATATTCTGTTAATTCTTTACTCTAGTTCTTACATTTGGTATCAGAGCGGCAAAAGGCTCTCGATCCAACGTCTTCCTCTCTCGATCAATCTTGAGCATCTTCCCTTGTTCAATCCGACTCAAATTCTCCGATTCTCGATCGAATCAGACAACCCGCACGAATTCATTCGTTGAATTCGAAATTGCAATCACTGTTGATTGCAATCGTCTTCCCCAATTGTTCGATCAACCGAGCGACTCCACAAACATCGATTTCTTGATCCAAATCGATGGCAGACCACAACAGACAGGTTGTCCTGAAGGACGGTAGCGATTCGATTTCGTTCAAAATCCTAATTCTTACACCGACAACTTACACCTCTTGGGCAATCAAGATGGAAGCGTTCATGGATGCCCAGGGAATCTGGGATTCCATTGAACCCCCTACAACTGATGCAGTAGATGCCAAGCTGGGCAAGAAGGCAAGAGCCTTCATATTCCAATCTCTGCCAGATGATGTGTTAATGCAAGTAGCTGCATTCAAGTCTGCGAAAGACATTTGAGCTGCATTGAAGAAACGCTATATGGGGGAAGATAGGGTGAAGCAGGCCCGAATTCAAACTCTTGATCATGAGTTTGAGATGTTGGCCATGGGAGATAATGAGTCTATTGATGATTTCGCAGGGAAGATGGGTGAACTTGTGTCAAGATACAGAGCTTTGGGGACAACAATAGCAGCCTCTAAACAAGTGAGAAAGGTTTTGAAGGCAGCCCCTGATAGATTTCTCCCCATTGTGGCTGCCAAAGAGCAATTCTCTGATCTTGAAGCTATGACATTTGAGGAATTGGTAGGCAGGTTAAAAGCCTATGAAGAGGGGGTAAAACCAGCATCTCAAGGCAAGAGTTTCTCAGGTCAGCTCCTCCTAACAAGGGCTGAATGGCAAGAAAGGGCGAGGAGTGAGTCCAAGCCAGAATGTCAAAGAACCAGTGCCTCTGGTGAGAACCAGAGTAGAGGTAGGGGGAGAGGAAGATATGCAAAGAGCGGGGGAGGCAAAACCAACCCTGAAGGTAGTGACAAGGGTGGAAACATCACCAAGAAAGACAAGAAAACCGGAGATGCTACAATTGCGATAGATTGGGTCATTTTTCAAGTCAGTGCAGGGCTCCAAAGAGAGGGGATTAGGAGGCACTTCTGACCCAAACCCAGGAAGATCAAGACCCTACCCTGTTGATGGCAAAACTAACCAAAGACTTGGGCCTACTTAGAGGAACAGAGTGTGTTCCCTAAGAATTTGCCAAAGGGTGACTCATGCTCCTGGTACCTTGATAATAAGGCAAGCAACCACATGACTGGTATCAAAACTCATTTCACTGAACTTGATGAAGCCATTACTTGCAATGTGAAGTTTGAGGATAGGTCAGTGGTTGTAATCAAAGGCAGGGGATCAATATGCTTTCAATGCAGTAATGGAGAGCATAGAGTGGTGACAAATGTCTACTACATACCTGCTTTGAGGAGCAATATACTGAGTCTAGGCCAGCTAGATGAAGTGGGCTGTAAGATCTTGATGAAGGATGGGTATCTTTGGGTCTATGAGAAGAGTGGCAAGACCCTTATGAAAGTAAAGAAGTCGGAAAACAGACTCTACAAGGTGAGGTTGCAAGTAGAGGCAGGGGGAGAGGAAGATATGCAAAGAGCAGGGGAGGCAAAACCAACCCTGAAGGTAGTGACAAGGGTGGAAACACCACCAAGAAAGACAAGAAAAACCTGAGATGCTACAATTGCGATAGATTGGGTCATTTTTCAAGTCAGTGCAGGGCTCCAAAGAGAGGGGATTAGGAGGCACTTCTGACCCAAACCCAGGAAGATCAAGACCCTACCCTGTTGATGGCAAAACTAACCAAAGACTTGGGCCTACTTAGAGGAACAGAGTGTGTTCCCTAAGAATTTGCCAAAGGGTGACTCATGCTCCTGGTACCTTGATAATGAGGCAAGCAACCACATGACTGGTATCAAAACTCATTTCACTGAACTTGATGAAGCCATTACTTGCAAAGTGAAGTTTGAGGATAGGTCAGTGGTTGTAATCAAAGGCAGGGGATCAATATGCTTTCAATGCAGTAATGGAGAGCATAGAGTGGTGACAAATGTCTACTACATACCTGCTTTGAGGAGCAATATACTGAGTCTAGGCCAGCTAGATGAAGTGGGCTGTAAGATCTTGATGAAGGATGGGTATCTTTGGGTCTATGAGAAGAGTGGCAAGACCCTCATGAAAGTAAAGAAGTCGGAAAACAGACTCTACAAGGTGAGGTTGCAAGTAACACTCCCAAAGTGCTTACTAACAGCTCAAGATACATGTGGGTGTTCATGCTTAAGTCAAAAGATGAGGCACCCGCAGCATTCAACGCATTCAAAGCCCAGATATAGGTAGAAACCAATTACAAGTTCAAGGCCCTAAGAACAGATGGTGGGGAGGGGGGGGATTCACCTCAAGAACTTTTGAGCAGTTGTGTGATCAGGATGGAATTAAAAGGTACCTGATTGCTCCCTACTCTCCACAACATAATGGAGTTGTGGAGAGGAGAAACCAAACCATAATGGGCATGGCTAGGTCCATCTTGAAGGCTATGAATATGCCTTTGTACCTCTGGGCTGAAGAAGTAAGACACTCTGTCTTTCTGTTAAACAGAAGTCCAACAAAGGCCCTAGAAGACATGACCCCCTATGAGAGCTTGTACAAAAGAAAGCCTAAATTGAAGCATCTGAGGGTGTTCGAATGCAAAGCTTATGTCAAGGTCCCTGGCCATCAAGTTAAAAAGCTGGATGATAGAAGCACACCAATGGTGCATCTGGGCATCGAACCTGGTTCCAAGGCCTATAGAATGTACAATCCAGAAACTGGCAGGATTGTAGTCAGTCAAGATGTAAAGTTTGAAGAAGGAAAGCCATGGAAATGGGACACAAATGATCCTGACAATCCCAATCACAAATATGCGAAGTTTGGTGTGGTTGTGACTTCCCCAGGTCAAGATGATGTCTCCTCAAGTGGACAAGCACCTGATCCTGTGACTTAGAGTCCTGACAGGAATACAGGAAGTGTGTCTTCCAGCCATACTCCTCTAAACACCCATCAGTACACCCCTGAATCAGTTGAAGTTGAGGGTCAAGAACATGAACAAGAAACGGATGGAGTGCAAAATTCAGGGGGTGAGAGCGAAGAAGACTCATCAGGTGATGACCTAATTCCCAGATCAAGCTATGATGACACACCACCAAAAGATTTTACAAACCTCAATGATGTGTTCAATAGGACAGACATCCTAGAACAGATTCCTTTTGAGCCTCCAATTTTCAATGAATCAGAATTGCTATTGCAAATGAAAGAGCCTACAAACTTTGAGCAGGCTAAGAACAATTCTGATTGGAGGAGTGCTATGCAAGATGAAATTGATAGCATTGAAAGAAATGGAACTTGGAAACTGGTTCAGTGTCCAAAGGGGGTGAAACCAATTGGGTTAAAGTGGTTATTCAAGCTTAAGAAGAATGCAAAAGGGAAGGTTACAAGGCACAAAGCCAGGTTAGTAGTAAAGGGCTGTGTGCATAAGTATGGCATTGATTATGAAGAGGTGTTTGCCCCTGTTGCAAGGTTGGAAACTGTTAGAGTGATCCTTGCATTAGCTGCTGTGAACAAGTGGAAAGTTCATCATTTAGATGTCAAGACAGCTTTCTTGAATGGAGAGTTGAAAGAAGTGTATGTAACACAACCAGAAGGTTTTGTGAAACCTGGGAAGGAGAGGCTGGGTGTATAGGCTCATTAAAGCTCTCTATGTCCTTAAGCAGGCTCCAAGAGCTTGGAATGAGAAGTTACATGACACGTTGATGAAGTTTGGATTTAAGAGATGTCCACAAGAACATGCAGTTTACAAGAAGTCTGAGGAAGGGTCTGTGATAATAGGAGTGTATGCAGATGACATAATTGTAACTGGTTCAAGCACAAGAGTTGTTGAGGAGTTCAAAGTCATGATGAGGTCTAAGTTTGAGATGACTGAGCTTGGGTTGTTGAACTATTATTTGGGCATAGAGGTGAAGCAAGAAGATGATGGTATCTTTCTAATTCAGTCAGGATATGCTAAGAAAATCTTGGAAGATCAGAAAATGTGGGAGTGTAATCAACCAGAACTCCTATGGATCCGGGGTTGAAATTGGGAAAGGATGAAGATCATGAGTCTGTGGATGCAACAATGTATAGAAGGGTTATTGGTTGTTTGAGGTACTTAACTCAAACCAGACCAGATTTGAGTTATGCTGTGGGTATTGCAAGCAGATTTATGGAATCCCCTAGAACTACTCATTGGCAAGCTATTAAACATATTCTAAGATACTTGAAAGGTACACTACATCATGGAATTTGGTATAAGTATGGAGAAGTTTGTGAATTGGTGGGCTATAGTGATAGTTCCCATGCCCCTGCTAAAGTTGATGGTAAAAGCACCACAGGAATGGTGTTTTACTATGGGGGAGACCTGTAAGTTGGGTAAGTCCGAAGCAAGACACTGTGGCATTGTCTTCTTGTGAGGCAGAATTTATGGCTGCAACGGCCACTGCTCAACAAGCTGTTTGGGTAAAAAGTTTGTTGGAAGAATTGACAGATACTAAGACAGGTCCTATTCTGATACATGTGGATAATAAATCAGCAATCCAACTTATGAAAAATCCAGTATTTCATGGTAGGTCGAAGCATATAGATGTCAGATACCACTATATAAGAGTTTGTGTTGAAAAGAGATTGGTGGTGGTGAAACATATTTGTGGAGAAGAACAAAAGGCTGATATTCTCACTAAGGCACTACCAAGACTAAAGTTTTCTATATGAAGAAGCTGTTGGGAGTAGGTGGAATAAAAGAATTAAGGGGATGATTGTTAGTTTTAATTCTTTGTATAGTTTAGTAAATAAATGTTTTGTACTTAGATTGTATAAGTCATATAGTTCAAGGACTACATAGGTAAAGTTAGTACTTCTAACTCCTATAAATAGATGGTGTAATATGTAGTTTGGTATCACTTTTGAAAATTACTCAATAATATTCAGTTAATTCTGTTACTCTAGTTCTAACATTGTACAATTTTTTATATTATTA
>BJCO01001224.1:0-14335 GCA_018326465.1 Flaveria floridana
AGGGAATGCCATTGGGCCATGGGGTGGCTGAATTTTTTATTCAAAAATGGCTGGGATTTTCCCTCTCATTTGGTCTTGTTGACACATTAAAAGATTTATGGACCCTCTTGGATTTTAATGTGTGACAAGTGCAAGGATCATACTAATATACTTCTTGCACTAATCTTTAATTAAACACTTTAATTAAAGATCAATTAACATTATATTATCTTATGTTATTTAAACCCTTTTAAATAACAATGTGATTAATAAAAATCCGTCAACAAATCATCCTTATGATTTGACCCATTTCACATATAATTGTTTAGAAAACCAATTTTCTAAATTTGGTGTGTTATTATTTAATTGTATGATCACATCATCAATTAAATAATCGTTTGTGTTTGCAAAGCTTGTTATTGGGTATAACCCGACTTGGATCATAACGTACTAACCACATCAATATTCTAAGTGTCTTGGGCACATAGAATCCTACATAGATCTGTGATGATATTAGAAGGCAATTCAATCAAAAACAAACACAAATCAAATCAGTGCACGATATCAAGAAAAATTCATAGAAGTATATTGATAATAGCAAAGACAATTACAAGTGTAAGAGCAGTGCGTTCAAAGTCTTAGTCTAACCTACACAAGTCTAAGCAATTTATACTATCAATAAACAAGTAACTACTATTTATAAGACTAGTTCTTATACAATAACAAAACTTATAATACAAATACAAATAAAGACAACATGTTAATCTTTAAGAAGTACTAACAAATGGATATAAATAAACAAACACCAATGAAAAGTAAATGTAAATATCAAAATTAATTTCTAAAAATACCAATGGATCATACATCCAGCATTCATTTTAGAAACTAACTAGTAAATATGCCCACGCGTTGCGACAGCGCCATGCGCGTCGTTATAAAGTATAGACTACAATCGCTCTAACTCATTCCTGAATTTATTTTTTGTTGAAACGTATGTATATCATTGAACGAAAGCATATTATATTTGACCTCTATCATTTTCAAATAAAATATACGTCAAAAAGTAGACCAACTCAAAGCGTAATGAAGAATTAGTATGAAAGCGTTTTACATTTTGCCCATTTTGTGTTCGAATGAAATTTATTTCAAAACGTAAACGAACTCAAATTTAAACCAACGCCTACATAATAATAAAGATGTAAGAAATTAGTTTTATAAGTAAAATGTATAAAAGTTACACCCGAGGCTTTAGAAACTTAAGAGGGTTAAAGTGATGTTTTTGAAAGTTTTATAAAAAGTTTAGGGACAAAAACTGTCAATTCAAGAAACTTGAGGGAGTATAATTAAAAAGTCAATCTAATTTACTACAAATGGGCTATACAAAGGATTTTAAAACTAAAAAGTCAATTTGATTTTGAAAAAATATATATAGCTAGTCATGTATAGCTAACGAAAAAACATTTGTGCAACAATTGCTCTAAACTCTAGTACTCGTGGATCAAATATTCTTATTATATACATACAAAATTCTTTAATTCGAAAGGGAATAAGAATTTGTTGTCACCATATGGATAAAACTGAATTTTTAAAACTCATTGTCACAAGAACTATGAATGTTCAACATCAACTAATGACAATACAACTGATGAAGATTTAAAGTTGATACATGTCTCCATTTTATTGTTTATTATTTCATATATCCCTAGATACCTTTTGAATTGAGAATATGCTCTTTCAGATTAAAGTACTTTGTATGTATATACAGTCTTTAATCATATATTAAGAACAAAATGTTTTTTTTTCTGTGAAAATTTGTATAAAAGATCGTGTAAGAAGTTAACTTTAAATCAAACATTCATGTAAGGATTGAAATATTGAAATAGACCATCGCAACTCTTCATAAAACGCATAATAGTTTACGGTTAAAATTGTCATAAGTGTCAACTACTACTAGTGACATCTTAAGAAATACCATGGTAGTCACTAAGCTACTACTTACCATTGTTAGTAACAAAGTTAATACAAGTTACTACTGATGAAACCATTAGTACTAACTTTTTTATTACTGACTACAGTTGTTCTTGAAGCTCAAAGTTGCTCAGTTACTACCGGGGATAAGTTACTACTTATTTTCTACTAAGGAAAGCTCATATCGATCATTTGTTTTTACGCAATTTTCATCAATTGGCAAACACGAAACAACTTCCATAGTATAAGAAAACATGGCAAATAATAAATCTCTAGAATGACATGGAAGCTCAACCTGCGCCAAGTGTGTAGCCCCTTGGACAGTATCAGGTCCACCCCCACCCGTGACTAAGGTGCTGGCTGATCAGTTGTTAACAAACCACTAAATATTGTTACAACTTATCACTCTAACCGATCGATAGTAGTATCTGAAGATTATTTGGTGCCTTATTACTTATATTGCTAACCTATCACAAAGTTGTTACTGATGTTAATGGTCATTTCATTTGACATTAGTGGCAGAGATTGCATGCTCTCAATTTATTAACACTCGTTTATTCTCTGTAATAAGATGTCTAGATATGTGCGTGTGATTACGTTCTTTTTCTGGAAAACCTAGCTATTCTTATGTTTATACGAATTGTAGAGGGATATTATTTTTTAGTTGGGAGATCATTTTTAATAAGATTCTTATGATTATTAAATTTTTTATGACGTAGGGATATCAAATCGTATGTTCTTCATTCGTTTTGTTTAGTTTGATTATCTATTTCCACTACAAACTTATTTCTTTTATTATCAAATAAACAAGGGTAAAGCAACCCTAGGTCTAATGATTCGTATTAGAGAGAGGATCTATGAATTTAGTTTAACCATCAAATCAAAATCAATTGTTGGTTGCTTTGAATTTTTTCAATTTTCATTCGATTCTCTTCAAATTTCACTCTCTAAGCTCACTAATAGATCCCATTACTAGTTCATCAACGAAACCACTAGTGCTTGTTCATACAAGATTCTCCATCTAGAAACGAAGAATAGTTTCTGGCACACCCCTAGTGTAACTTAACTATTCAATAATATATTCGGTCTTTTATTATCTTACATGATATCAGAAGCTTACGGTTCTAGTTAACTTTTTCTTCTCCGCTGCGCCACCACAAAGACATACAAAACCTAGTCGTCGCCACCGAGGTCAAACCCTAGACAGGGCGGTGTGCCGCCACCACCACCGCCCTCTCCCACCTTTGTTTTCTGTTTTGTTTCTTCTTTATTTCTAATGTACGTTGGAAAAAGATTTGTTATTGGTTGCAGATTCACACCTAGTATCCATTATCTTGGTTTATTCCTAAATTACGGCTCCTAAATTATAAAGGTCGCTTCTTTTTTTCTTTTTTATCTGTCGATGTTTTAGCCGCATCAAGAACCACGGTCCACGGCCCTTGATCGCAAACTACGGTTTAATTAGATTTTTTTTCTTTATAGATCTATGGATCTTATCTTTTGATCTACGGATTCAAAAGACTACCGCTAATCACAATCACTGGCTTGCGTTCTTTTTCTTATATTCCTATGGATTTCATCTTTTGATCTACGAATCCAAGCGACCAAAGTCTATTAGGCTCAACATATCACCAACTACTACGATCGCCAATTCTCAACTTATTACTCCGGATATCAAGAACCATGAAACATCAAGCAAAATATAATAACACAATAAACCAAAATATGAATGAAAACATCAAGCATAATATTAATTTGTTGATAAAAGTTTGGATATTCTAGTCGATAGAAGCATGTTTATCATATTATTTTTAGTTTTATTTTTGTTTTTGTTTTCTAGTCTTAGCGTCCCGTTTCTTCGGCTACGACTGCCGGGGAGTATTAGATATTAGGGTTTATTAGTATAATATTATTCAATAATATCATTTAGTCTTTTATCATCTTATCTTATAGTATCATCATTGATATTCAAGATATAATCTTTCCATAAACAAGCCAATTATATCCTGATAATAAAAACTTCAATAGCTTCACATGGTGTTTTTACAACATATAAACAACCTTAAAATAAATTCATAAAACCCTCACACGTCAAACCGTATTTCATAGTTCTCATTTACATAAATAAAAGATTAAAAAAATTATAAAAGAAAACAATTGGAAAATCAACAAGTCTTCTAATATTCTATCTAGTTTTTGCTGCAGATATTGCTACTTGGGATCCAACTTTGTAGGGAATTGGTCACCACTATAAGCAAAAAGGCTGTCATTACTATAAGGATGCTCACTTCCCTTACTTGGATAATCAGCTGAATTTGATGCAGACTCAGCATTCGGGTTAAGGCCCGCGAGTTCCATAATGTTCTCAATTTCTTTCACGACATCACTCATCGTTGGTCTTTTATCACCTGTTTCTTCAACACACCGCAATGCCACGTCTACAAATCTTTCCAAGCCTTTTAGCTGAGTGGTCAAACCTATGGTTGGATCAAGGACCTCATGCAGGTTGTATAGCTCTTTACTTGTGTCCATGGCTTGTTTCACTTCTCTCACAATGTATTTCCCTTTCTCGATTGGGTTTCTTGCTGTTATTAGCTCCAACAGCACCACTCCAAAGCTATACACGTCACTTTTTTCTGTCAATTGTTGCGTCATGTAATACTCAGGGTCCATGTAGCCCTGTATCAAACCAAATGGAATTTTAAACATTGTACCTGGCTTTATAATTTTAGACAATCATAAACATATACTAACCATTGTCCCTTTGACTTGAGTCGTAACATGAGTCCTATTAGCATCACCTAATGATTTAGATAGACCGAAATCTGCCACCTTTGCAACTAAGCGTTCGTCTAATAAGATGTTATTCGTTTTGACGTCTCTATGTATGATTGGAGGATCAGCAAGATCATGCAAGTACTGCAACCCTTTCGCTGATCCCAGTGCTATTCGTAGTCTTCTTATCCAATCCAGCCTGATTCCAGATCTCCCTGCATTGATCATAACCGTTGATCATGACTTTCTGAATTGCAAATATATATGTAGATGATGATTATTTTCATGTTAAACAATAAATTTACCTGAAAGACTATCTTTGACTGTACCATTCACGATATACTCATAAACCAACATTTGTTCACCTTGATCAAAGCAAAAGCCTACAAGACTGACGAGATTTTTATGATGAACTCTTGAAAGAAGTTCAATCTCGGTTTTGAATTCAAGTCCCCCCTGAGTTGATCCTTGTTTGGCCCTTTTGATGGCAACTAGCTGCCCATTTGGTAGAGTACCTCTGTATACCTACACAAAACAATATCATTCTATCATTATGTAACAAAGACACAACTTAATTATATTCATTGATCTTTGTACATGTATAGATGTCAAATTGACTCGTTTACTTATATATAAGGTAGATTTTTGTTATGTTTCATCTGTAATGCATTAAATATAAAACAATAGCAACAATTGTACTGGGTAGAAAATCAGGTAAAGTTATTCTTTTTAATGCCAAAAAGAACTCTTAGATCAATAAATTATCCATTTTGACCACAACAAACTTTGAGTAGTTAGCCAACCCGCCTATATATGCATAGACATGTGCACGCTTACCGCTCCATATCCTCCGGTTCCTATATTGTTCGATTCTGAAAAGTTGTTTGTGTATCTGTTAAGCTCCTCAAAAGAGAAAGCCTTTGCTCCTTTTAACTGAGGGACAGCACCACTTCCACCAGTTGTATCCCATAATTCTACAAGTATGACACAAAAATGATCAGAAATCGAACTATATATTCAAACAGTTAAAGAGTTAAAAATAACATGGCAGATTATACCAAAAGGGCTGCTCTCATGGGTCGCCTTTTCAGCTCGCTTTTTTTGACGAAGAGCGTAAATTCCTGCAAGTACCAGTAGTGCCACAAGCACACAACCACCAACAACCGCTCCGACAATTACACCAGTGTTTGATGACTTGTGTCCTCCCCCTGATACTCCTCCTGTGACATGACAATGACATATGGTGCAATGATTAACTAACTCACTCAAGTGTAAAATAGAGGTGGAATTGGCCAGTTGGGTGATGTGTCAAACAGTTTAATAATTATCATACGCAACAATCCATGTCTGCTGGCGTTAAATATCTTTTGTCCAAATTTATTACAGCTAGTTAATGCGTAAAACAAGATTTCAAAAGATACATAGTTAATAATTTCAATGAAAAGCCCCTCATTCCACTTTAAAATAATTCTTAAATTCAAATACACTCGGTTTCCTGCCTTAACCCCAGAAGCACGCCCACCGACCATAAACAACATTTTATCACAGATGAGTATGGTATTGGTGGAGTCCCGTGAGTTTTCCCAAATAGTTTTTCAAAAAGTTTCTCATAACTATCCAAAAAGAACCATTGATAGCCTGCCTGCCTGCCCTCACTTTTTGAATAAATTAATTTAGAATGGTTTTACTTGTTAGTTTCAAATGACTAGCTACCCATTTCATCGTTTTACTTATATTTGTACATGATGACCCAAATCGTTAGTAGTAATGGGTCGGAACTGCCACCAAGTGCTATGATACAGATTTGAAGGAAAAGAATATATTACCTAGCAAGAAGTCATAGTTTTCACCAATGAAAAAGTAGGTCCCAAAGGCTGCAGGAGGCTTGAATGTTTGGTTACTAAGTGAGAACC
This sequence comes from Flaveria floridana, assembly GCA_018326465.1. Lineage (NCBI taxonomy): Eukaryota > Viridiplantae > Streptophyta > Magnoliopsida > Asterales > Asteraceae > Flaveria > Flaveria floridana. The sequence continues at coordinate 6,636 of BJCO01001224.1, forward strand.
CAAGGCCAAGAATCCCAGTCCTATTGAACCTTTCATCTCCAGATGGGAAAACTAGTAGTTTGATCACAAGGTAATCATCCAAATTTTTTGTAGGATCCCTGAGTGAAACTGAATCAACTGGCAGTTGAGACCTCCGGAAAGAGTTCATCATGGCATTACGCAGAGATTCGTAAACAGTCGAATTTCCAAGATCAGAGAAGGAAGGAGCTCGGAAGAAAAGGCTGCCGGTGTAGGGATATGCACATATACAATTTGGACTTGAAACTTGACCTGAACTGCTGCAGGGTGTAGGCACACAGTTGTTGGGTGGTGTCAAGTATGAAGTACTAGTATTTGTAGGTAGGGAGCAAAATCTATCTGTAACGCCCGTCTCCATACATATTGGATTTCCTACTAGTCTGCACACAAATCATACAAAGACGCGGTTTAGTTGATTAAGGGTGAAACAAAAAGAGGGATTTTCTTTAGGTACTCAAATATGAAATCAAAATATATGTACATAATATGTGTGGAAGAAAGTTCAACGCACGACAACTTTAAGTAGAGAACCGCATAAACACAGATATGTGATACATACATATGGTGGCTATGTAACCGCCTATCTTTACTATATGCACTACGTCAAGGGTTTATGTTGTTCTCATGGTTTCCACTAAAACATAACATGTAATGAGGATACTCACATTAATTCTATACTGTATTGGTTCCTTTGCCTGAAATCACCAATTTGATTATTCTGCAAATTGACCTGTTGTAGTTGGTTGCTATGGCTCGAGCCGATATCCAAAGTTCCATTGAGTCTATTGTTACTTAAATCACTGATGAAAAAGGGGTTTCAAGTCAGCAGTTTTTCAGCAAGTAATATAACTTTAAAATTAACAAAATCTAAACTCACACATTCTGTAACTGAGGTATGCTGAAAAGGGCAGCAGGCAACCGTCCTACAAGGCTGGTACGATACATCTTACTGCCAAATATTTTTTAAGATGTAAAAAATCAGCCATTATGATTTAAACAAAATGAGATGAAAAATGGTTGGAGAGATCTACAGGGTGGTCAAAGACTGTAAAGTTGTAAACCAAGAAGGAACGTCTGATGGATCAAAAGTATTGTTGCTTAAATCCCTGGAATGACATTGCGAAATCAGAAATTAGATAGATTACTGTATGTGATCAAGAATAAGTTGGTTTTGAGAAATAAAATATTATTACTTACAGATAGTTGAGGACATTCAAACCGGTCAAATCAGGCACTGGGCCAGTCAGTTGATTGTTTGAGAGGAACCTGTGAGCAAACTCATTAGAAAATGAACACTAACTGGATCAAATAAACTGAAAAATATAAAGTTGTTATAATACTTACATTTCGAATACGCCGGTGAGGTTGTTTATGTTAGAAGGGACATTCCCAGTTAAAAAGTTCTTATCAAGACGTCTGATATCACATGAAAAGAGCAGCATTAGTTACACCTAATTGGAGTTTCATAACGTGTTTTGAAATGATATTGTCATAGGTACTCACACAACTTCCAGTGATTTGACTAGCCCGAGTGTGTTAGGAATGGGACCTGTAAGCTGGTTGTTTTCAAACAGACTGCTCAGATAAACAAGAAAAAAGGTAAGTGTAATTTGGTGTGTTCATTCTGTTTTCGAGATAATTTGGTGTGTTCATTCTGTTTTCGAGATGTTTGTTTAGTATAATGAAACATACAGATGAATCAGTGTCATATTGGAGCTAAAGAGACGTTGTGGGATAGGACCCGAGAGCATGTTCCTTCCAAAGTGACTGAAAATTGACAAAATACAAGCATAAATGAGTAGATCCTAAGAAAACATATGTGGTTGGTGATTTTACGTCGGAAAAGAATAAACATACAAATGTTTTGCATGAATCAGCGTATCAAGACCAGGAGTCCTCCCATTAGAAACTGGTATGCTTCCAGTGAGGCTGTTATCAGCTAGATCCAACCAGTAAAGATTTTTGATATTACCAATGGAAGGTGGAATGCGTCCGGTAAAACTATTTGAATTCAAAGACCTACGCAGTCCAGACCGCTAAGTAATCAGTAAATTAATGACAATATGCAAGCACAAATACAAAATCCTTTTACATTATAAGCTGACCACTCGTCAAAAATTGAGTGTCAGACAAAAGGTGTAACTCATACCTGTTAGCCAATAATATTGCACACAATATTAGTGGTTATCTTTGTATATTTTTTATCTGTATTCTATAATTAGAATAATTAATTTAGTCAATTATTTCCCCATTTGTAATCCTGTAATTACGTCCTCCATTGTATTATTTATAGGGATTGGTTTCCTCTCTATCAAGAAAAGAGAATATTTTATAATATCAAAGTCTTTCATGGTACAGAGCTCTTCTCTTGATTTCGATCAAGCCACTGCCATTTTTTTTCTTTTCTTTCTCGTAGAACCTTCTTCTTCTTCATAACCCCCTTCATTTTTCATTCCCTCCATGGCAGAGAAACCAGATGAAACTAACACCCTCAATAACCCTGACCCCAAACCGATGCAACCCCTTCACCCCGTGTACACTGTATCTAACATCCAGCACAAAATACGGATCTTATATGGTGTAAAGGTGTCGTATGCTTCATGTTAAGGGGTATGATGTTCTCAACCATATCGACGGGTCACCGGCACCTCCTAAAGACTCTCCCGAATCTGCTGCTTGGGAGAAAATCGATGCTGTAGTCCTTCAATGGATTTAAGGGACTCTCTCCGACGAGCTCTTGGTACGAGTTCTGACCGATGAGTCCACTGCTCATGCGGCCTGGTTGAGAGTTAAACATCTGTTTGTTAACAATAAAGGGCCACGGATTCAAGCACTTCAACACGAACTCACCAATTTAACTCTTGCTTCCATGCCCAATCTCGAAACATATTGTCAGAAAATACGGGATCTTACCGATCAACTTGCTGCTCTCGGATGTCCCATGGATAATCAACTTCGGGTTCTCCACCTTGTCCGCGGTTTGCCGCGTGAATACGAAACGATTGCAGCCATCCTAAACCAATCGCTTCCCTCTTGGGAGGATGCGATTGATCAACTCCTCTCCGATGCAAGTCGGATTGCTGCTCGTGACAACACCACCCCCGCACCCATTGTTGCGGCTGCCTTGCCTTGACTCCACAATTTGCCCCTTCTAATCGGGCCAGCAACTCAAACAGGCAGCCCAACAACAGAAACAATAACAAGCCCAACCGCAACCAACAAAACCAGCTCACAATTATCGTGGCCCACACCAGAATACCCAAAACCCCCAGCAGGCCCATCACCCTTACTATCCACCTTATTGTCCCCCCCCCTTTGGACCCCGCCACCATGCCCTTATCCGACACTAGAATGGGCTCAGCCCCCTCCTCGGCCCAACAGGAACTCCGGTCAAAATTCAAACAGACCTGCACAGGCCCATTACGCCGCTGTGATCCCCTCCAACCGACCCAACTTGCAAATGCAGTACAGGCTCTCTCCATTGACTCGGGAGGCGGACAATGGAATTTTGATTCCTCACATGTGACTTATGACTCAGGTATACTTAACAATTTCTCTAATTATTCGCCTACAGAGTCAATAATTGTCGGCAATGGTCAAAAAGTTCTAGTTTTGGGTTCCGGATCTCACACCTTAAACATCTCTGCCAAACCTTTACACCTTAAAACAATTCTTTTCAATCCTAATATTGTTAAAATTTTAATAAGTGTGCGTCAGTTCAATATCAATAATCATACATCTATTGAATTTGACCCATTTGGTTTTTCCATGAAGGATTTCAAGGTTGGCACGATCCTGAGTCGCCACAACAGTTCTAGTGATCTCTACACACTCACTTCAAGTACTTCCGCTACTGCGTGCAACATTTCAGTCACCTCCACACCTTCTTCTCCATTTTGGCACCCTCGACTTGGACATCCGGGTCAACCAATTATGGATTTTCTTCGCACTAGACAGTTTATTTCATGTAATAGAGTTAAAATGTCATCACTTTGTCATTCGTGTCAATTGTCCAAACATAAGAGATTACCATTTTCAGATTCTATCTCACGCACTTTAATACCATTTGCTTTGTTACATTGTGATTTATGGACCTCGCCTACTTTAAGTCATGCCGGCTATAAGTATTATATGGTATTAACAGATGATTACACCCAATACACTTGGGTGTACCTACTAAAATTTAAATTCGAAACCTTCTCTAAATTTGAACAATTTCATAAATTTGTTACCACACAATTTCGATTCCCCATTCAAGCTTTTCAATGTGATATGGGGGGTGAATTCGACAACATTATGTTCAAAAATTTCAACTCCCAACATGGAATTAAATTTCGTTTTTCATGTCCTCATACGTCACAACAGAATGGTAAATCCGAACGCATGATTCGTCGCCTTAATGAAATCATGTTTACCCTTCTCACCCATGCGTCCCTTCCCTCAAATTTCTGGGTCAAAGCCCTTCACACTGCCTCATATCTCCATAATATTCTTCCTATCAAACTTCATGCTAACCGCACCCCTTTATCTCTTCTTTACCTTCATCAACCATCATACATTCATCTCCGTATCTTTGGTTGTTTGTGCTACCCTAACACTTCGGCCACTCGATCACACAAACTAAATGTTCGATCCATGACTTGTGTGTTCTTAGGATACCCGGCCAATTACCGGGGGTACTGGTGCCTTGATATTTCAACAGGGAAGACCATTTTTTCTCGCCATGTCAATTTTGATGAAAATCAATTCCCATTTGCTAATAACTCACAGCCCCCACCTACCCACACCTTTCTGGACCCTACACCAATAATCTTCACACATCCTACAACATTCTGCGACCCCTCACCAAACATAACTCCAACCGGCCCAACATTTCCCGGCCCATCTTCACCCGACAGTCCAATCATAACTTGTGGACCTCTCTAAATCCCTGACTAATTTAACCACTCCCCCTATACTCCTCATGCACCACCCCACGACCCATCCTCCATCCTAGGCCCACATCCATCCACCCAACAGGCCCAACCTCATTCCTCTCATTCGGCCCCTAATGCCAATCCACCGATTGTCCAACCAAACCCACCTCCACCGTTACCCACTCACCCTATGCAGACACGTTCACAATCTGGCATTTTTAAACCCCGTATTCCTTTTTCACTTCATACCGAAACCGCCTCTCCCATGTCTCCTCTTCCAAAATCTCATCTCTCGGCCTTAAATGACCCAAACTGGAAAAAGGCTATGCTTGATGAATATGAAGCTCTATTAATAAATAATACATGGGAACTTGTTCCTCGACCTGCTGATGCACCTGTAATTCGTTGCATGTGGTTATTTCGGCATAAATTCCACGCCGATGGTACATTAGAACAGCACAAAGCACGTCTCGTTGTCAATGGAAAAAGTCAAACAATCGGGGTTGACTGTGACAAGACCTTTAGTCTGGTTGTTAAACCGACCACTATTCATACCGTTCTTACTTTGGCTGTATCTAAAGGCTGGTCCATCCGTCAACTGGATGTGAAAAATGCATTTTTGCATGGCACTTTAAAAGTGACCGTCTACATGTTTCAGCCTCCTGGTTTCACATCCACTACTCAACCAAAACACGTTTGCAAACTAACAAAGTCTCTATATGGTTTGAAACAGGCCCCTAGAGCTTGGTATCAACGTTTTGCAGGTTATTTGACTAAGTGTCGATTTAAAAGCAGCATATGTGACACTTCTCTTTTTATTTACCAGCGAGGGGCCCACATGGCTTATCTACTCCTTTATGTGGACGACATCATTCTCAGTGCTTCTAGTGACACTCTTCTGCATGACATCATTAAAAGTTTGACTGCAGAGTTCAAAATGACCGACCTCGGGGATCTGCACCATTTTTTAGGAATCGAAGTTCAGAAGCAAGGTAATGGTCTTTTCTTGTTACAATCCACCTATGCAGCTGATATCTTGTCTCGTGCAAACATGACTAATTATAAACCAGTTAGCACACCAGTTAAAGTAGGCTCCAAACTCAGTGCCACTGATGGCCCTGTTTCTCATATGGGTCTCTTTACCGCAGCCTGGCTGGGGCACTTCAGTATCTTACCATTACTCGCCCAGACATCTCCTATGCAGTCCAACAAGTGTGTCTCTTCATGCATGCCCCACGGGAACCACACTTTCAATTTTTGAATCGCATTCTCCGCTACTTGAAAGGCACTCTCTCACAGGGCTTACTGATTTCACCTTCCCCAACTGCAAAATTGACAGCCTATTCTGATATGGATTGGGGTGGGTGTCCGGATTCTCGTTGGTCAACTTCTGGATATTGCGTGTATTTGGGATCCAATCTCATCTCTTGGTATTCTAAACGCCAATCTACTATATCACGGTCAAGTGCTGAAGCAGAATATCGAGGAGTCGCTAACACTGTTGCTGAAATCAGTTGGGTCCGAAATTTGTTACTCGAATTACATGTCCCTGCCCGTCATGCCACCATTGTCTACTGTGATAACATATCTGCGGTCTACCTTGCTGAAAATCCAGTACAACATCAACGGCCGAAACATATCGAACTGGACATCCATTTTGTTCGGGACCAGGTTCGGCTTGGCACAGTCAAAGTTCTTCATGTTCCAGCTGACTACCAGTACATCGATATCTTCACAAAGGGGCTCCCCAAACACCTATTTCAGAAGTTTCGATCCAGTTTATGCCTCCGACTGTGTACGGCTCAAACTGCAGGGGCGTGTTAGCCAATAATATTGCACACAATATTAGTGGTTATCTTTGTATATTATTTGTCTATATTCTATAATTAGAATAATTAATTTATTCAATTATTTCCCCATTTGTAATCCTGTAATTACGTCTTCCATTGTATTATTTATAGGGATTGGTTTCCTCTCTATCAAGAAAAGAGAATATTTTATAATATCAAAGTCTTTCAATACCAACCAATATGGATGTCATTCGTCCTGAATTTACTCCCAACCAGGCGCATATAAGTAGTACTTCTTCCATCCACAACCAATGCCCCCCCAAACACATTGGTGAATCCACAATCTCTCAATTGGATGGAACGATGTTGGATTTGCCTCTCATGTCTCGAATGGGTGATTTTACGAGTTGAGTTTTAAATTTTCCATAAATGGGATCACAAAAGTTATATTTCAATAACATACTGCTTTTTAGTAAAATGATTCAGGAGGTCTCATGCATTTATAATGCATTTTACATGGCTTTAGATGCTTGACCCGTTTCTTGTTTCCTTTTAACCATATATATATATATATATATATATATGTTTATTTATTTTTCGTTTGATGCCTATATATTTATATTTCAACAGTATAACTCGAATCAACCGGTTCACATGTAGATAGGTTGAAATTGCCACCGCTAAAAAAAAAAGGAATTCGACAATCATTTGGAGGAAGAACATCAGGTACTCACATAAAGGGCATGTTTGGGATTGCTTATTTTGTTAAAAAGGATTTTTAAGAAAAAGGACTTATTGACTTCTAACTTTTGAGAAGTAGTTTTTAAAAAAAGTGTTTGGATTAGCTTATAAACTGAAAAGTCAATAAGTTGTTTTCTGAAAAGTGTTTGGTTTAGCTTCTTAATGTAAAATTACTAAAAAGGACATTCTGTTAAAAGTCAATAAGCTGTTTTCTAAATAATGTTTGGGATTGCTT
>BJCO01001225.1:0-15359 GCA_018326465.1 Flaveria floridana
GTACGTACATACGTACGTACATACATACGTACATACATACATACATACATACATACATACATACATGCATACACACATACATACATACATACATACACACATACATACACACATACATTCACACATACATACACACATACATACACTCATACATACACACATACACACACATACACATGCACACACACATACACACACACATACACACACATACACATGTACACACATATACACACACATACACATGCACACAAACATGCATACACACATACACAGACATACATAAAGAAGAGAGCCATTGCCTGTCATGTGCCTGGAACAACCACTATTAATGATCCATACATTTCTTTTGGTCTTCAGGTGTTCCTGTACAATAAGAGGAGAATTAGTTATATTTAGAAACCCAAACCTTATTGGTCTTGGACTCTTCAAAATGAACTAAAGACAATGCAATAGTAATTAATCCAATACTAAGACTGTGGGAATCACTTGCAGTTGTTAATGAAGAATTTTCAGTCACATGGTCTTCATTTATCTTCCACATCATATTTGGAAGATTAGACCTGACCTTCAATGCTTTGGAGGTATTAAAAAATTCTAAAGCTTTCGAGTCTGACCCTTTGGAAGATCTTGCTCTTATTGCAGCAAGCTTTAGTACTTCGGAAGCATTCCTTTCTTCCGAGACCAAAATTTCTTCCGAAGGGAAATTTTCACTTGTCTTCATTTTCATCTTGGAGTTTCTGAAAGAAACAAAAATATCTTCAGAAGCTTTCTTCTTCTTGTTCTTCTCAGAAGTCTTCTTCCTTGTTATATTGATAGTACTCCTGGTATTGTAGAAGCAATCCTTAGCTAGATGAAAAGTACTGCCACACATAATGCAATCCATGTGCTTCCTTCTGAGAGTCTTTTTATGAATGGGAGACTGAGTTTGATCACTTTCCATCTCCATCCCTATCTTTGAAGATGTTGTGGCAGGCCTCCTAAGGTGAAGCTTTCCTTTGGAGGTGGATGGTTCAAGCTGTGTAATAGTCTTACACAGCTGATCAGTGTTCATTCCTTCACAGGGATGAGTTGAATGTGTACTTAACTCTTGGTACTAGAGTTCAAAGTTGTGTCCCAGCCTTTACCACTTCAAATCATGCAGAGATAAAAACTTGTTTTTGCTTGGAATTGAAAGTGGCCTTGATCTCTTGAGCTCTCTTTGATTTCCTCTTTGTTTCCCGGATCAAGTTCTTCCTCTTTGACTTAGTCATCCTTGACTTCTTCCTCTCCGCAGGAGTATAGTGACCCTTGTTAGGATGATCTTCCTCACCCTTCTCAGATCCATCCTTCACTACTTCCTCTTCATCCTCTTCAGTACTAGGATCTATGGATGGCAGCTCATCTTGACTAGTTCCACACCTGGGAGATCTTACATAGAGTAGAGTATGTGGAGGAGCTATCTTAGTAGATCCTATTCCTTGTTTGTTCAGATAACACACTTTAGAATACAAGGACGATGATATGATGTTCTTGAAGGTCTCTTCTTCAAGAACATGCTTCTCTACCTTGGCTTTATTGATCATTAGCTCAGCCTGACACTCAGTTAACTTAGTAATGAGATCTTTGATTTGAGGTCCTGTAGTTAGCATGCTCATGTTTGAGAGTTGAAATAGTTTTCTTTAAGTCTTCTATTTTTAACTTAAACTCATTTTCAGCTCTTTTGAAATCAGATTTTAATATGTTTAAAGACTCAAGATCAGATCTCATCTCTAAGTTATAGGACCTATATTTGTTTACTTTAGCAATGCATTCAGGGTTACAAAGATTTTCCAATACCTTGGCTTCATCAAGATCTACCATTAGTTCTTGGTTTGGAGAGACATCTTCTACCTGAAAACTCCAATCAAAGCCTCATTCTTCAACAGTAACTGCAGCTTGCTACTTGGGCTTTTCAGTGTGGGGAGCTCCCTCAGTGTAGTTTGGCTTGGGTTGTGCTTGGCCACCATTTGTCCTGGGTGTTTTGCACTCACTAGCAAAGTGACCCATTTGGTTACAGTTGTAACACTTCACTTTGCTTTTACCAGCCTAAACTTTCCACTGGATACATTGCTAGGAAACTTTCTCCCTATCCTCTTGTAGAACTTCTTGGCTCTGTGAGTGAGAAGAGCCATTTGCTAAACTATCTCCATATACTCAAAGTTGTTTGCATGGATACAGTCTAAGTCTTCAAGGGTGAAGAGAAAGTTGTATGTGCTTTCATTATGAGACACAAAGGCATGTGATGAGCTTGTCTCTTGAAATAGGCTTCCTTGGATGTGGCTCTCCTTTAGGGTTTCAGGGAAGGTGATGAAAGGGCACTTGGGTGAGTTGTCAGGGTAAGAGATGAAATGGTGTTGTGGTTCTCTACAATCCCTTTCAACCACATGAAGGGCATAACTCTGTTGATTACTAGAATTTCTAGATGGATTTTGCATGTTCATCTCCATTTGGTAACCACTGAGTATGCCATACAACTCAGTGAGAGTGAGGGTCCTGAGATTTTCTATCCTCTTAATGACCACACAATAGTGTGTCCATTGTCTGGGAAGAGAGGACATGAACTTTCTTACAATATCCCTGTTCTCTAGTTTCACTCCAACATCCATTAGAGTTTCCACAATCTCAATATATACCTAAAGTATTCTTGAGTCACTGCTTTAGAAGATTCTTCTTATTTTCTTTAGTATCAGAAGAACCTTCATACATTAGCTTCAGTGCATCCCGGAGCTGCTTAGCAGTTTTACACTTCTTGAAGCCTCTGTAGATGATATTTGGAAGAGTAGTTTAGAGGGCAGTCATGGCTTTCTGATCTATATATATTCTTTTTCTATCTTCTTTAGAATAGTCAGCCACCTCCTTTGGAATCATGCCACCTCCAGCAGCAGCTAAAAAGATGCATGGAATGTAAGGTCCTTCAGTAACAGACTCCCACATCCTGCTATCTTGTGACTTGATGAAGCCTTCCATTCGTATGCACTATGTACCAAAATCATCAGGAGTGATCATTGGGGACTTTACCATAGTACCGGTTTCCATATCAGCCTTGGATCCTACCATTTGAGATGTGAAGTGTTTTGTGAGAACTGAGGGGATTTAAGATGGTGAGATCTTACAATCAAGAGCCTGGAAAGCTCTGATACCAATTGTAGGACCGTTTAAGGGATGGTCAATACAATCAGTCTCACAATGAGGAGAGTGTTAGAGTACTTAACAGTTCAAATAGGGAACCGGGTTTGGGAGCAAGATGCAAAGAACATAAGTAAGAATGAGACAGAACTCAAGAACAATATATATAAGGTTTTCAAGATTGTTGTATATTAATCTCAAGTTTTCTTAGAAGAGTTACAATGCATATGTTTTACAATACAAGACCCTGAGATACTTTATACTACATCCTACAACCTGCCATACTTGGAAAGCCAGTTGGAACATTGAAAGACAACTAAATCAATGTAGAGTCAAAAGGCAGATTGCCTTTTGACTAGTGACTATAACATGCCATAGCTCACATCCAAATAAATTACAAAAAAGATAAAAGTATATAAAGTAGAAAGTTATAGACCCAAGACCTCAATGTACAGTTTACAAAAGTATGAACATTTTCACCAACTCTTGCAAGTTGGTGAGTCTTCAGAGTTGCAACGGAAAGTTGGTCAGCTTTATGTAAAAGTACATCAGGGAAAAGCATGTTCTTCTAAGTCTTCGCAAGAAATCAGTCTTCACTTCATTTGGCTTTGGAATACTTTGTCTTTGAAGCTACGAAAGACTTCATCTTTAGCTTCAGAAGATTTGGTCTTTGGCTTCAGAAGATTTTGTACTTGGAATAATTATTGTGTAGAGTATAAAGCTTCCGTAGTAACTTTGGCTTCGGAAGTTTTTATACTTAGCATAATTCTCATGCAAAGTATAAAACTTCCGCAGGAACTTTTGGCTTCGGAAGATTTTATACTTAGCATAATTCTCATGGAAAGTATAAAATTTCTGCAGCAATTCTACTTAGTACTTAGTGCATGCATGCAGGAAGCGCTTTGGTTGCTTTGGTTGCATCAACCTTTAATATAAACCTTACATTTTGAAAGCGGAAAATGTTGAATCCGAATCATTATTTGGAATGGACAAGCAATTTAACGTGAAAGCCAATGGAATCTATTACTTCATGGATAGACTTTGGGTGCCTTTATATGGAAACCTGAGAGACTTGGTTATGAGTGAGGAACACAAGTCTAAGTACTCTATACAACCCGCTTCTAACAAAATGTACCATGATCTGAAGGTGCACCATTAGTGGCCTAATATGAAGGTGGATGTAGCAACATATGTGAGCAAGTGTTTGACCTGCTCTAAGGTGAAAGCTGAATATTAGAAGTTGTCTGGATTACTACAACAACCTGAGATTCATTTGTGGAAGTGGGAGCAAATTTTCCTGGACTTTATTACCAAATTAACCAGGGCTCCTAGTGGTCGTGACATGATATAGGTAATTATGAATAGACTGACTAAGGGGCTGTTTGGCAACTTCTAAATGGGTAAGTGCTGAATCAATAAGAGGTCTGAACCAATAAGAGGTCTGAACCAATAAGTGCTAAACAAGTTTAAGACTGTTTGGTTCGATATCTGAATGATTGTGCTAAACCATCAGTTATTGAATTATAGTGAAGTAGCACTTGAATATACACACCTACTACAAGGTTATGAAAATAAATAACTTTACCCCAAGGAACACATATTAGCTAGTGACTCTCAGCAGTTAGTTAATTATATTAATCCCAAAGTTGTCTCTAGCACAACCATATTGGAAAACCGAACAGAATCATAATAACAATTATACATGTGTATATAAACTACCATGTCTAAGAAAATAATAATATTTATTTTTGAAAGAATGTGAATTAAAAATCAAGCAAATGTGTTAACATTAACATTTAAATTAATAATGTCGAGCATATAACCATCATTTACTAGATTCTTCTTCAATTCCTCAAGATACCAATTGAAGCCAACAATAAGCACCTGGAGCCCAAGAACACTGCACAAACAAGATTCAACAATCACATGGAATCTATAAGTAGCTGATCCACTTCCTCTTCTAAATCATCAATCCGATTCAAAGTCCTCACACTATTCACCATTTTGATCTGCAATTCAGTCTGGAAGAACCTCTTCAGATAGCGATGAACATTACGACCCCTTTTTGATTAGGGCTTTGAATGCAACGGTGGTGGCGACGGTGGTGTGGGGGTGCAACGGTGGTGGCGGCGGCGGTGTAACGTGGATGCAACGGTGGTGGCGACGGTGGTGTAATGTGGATGCAACGGTGGTGGCGATGGTGGTGTGGTGGTTCAACGGTGCTGTAGGGGTGCGAGGTGTTGCCCTAGTGATGGCCGGCGATGGTCGGCAAAGTGTTGCCCTGGTGATGGTCGGCGACCTCAAGGGAAGGGAAGGAGGAGATGGTATAATGCTTGGAAGCTTTTTGAGTCAGACATGGATCAATCTCTGACCTAATAAGAGGTAGAGTAAGAGACTCTTTTTCATTAAGTGGTGTCAACCAAACAACAAGGGTCTGACCGAGTCAGACCATTACATCTGACCAGGGTCATTAAGACCCAAACAAACTGCCCCTAAGTCTGCTTACTTCCTAGCAATCAAAGAAATGGACAAAATGGATGAGCTAACACGAATCTACCTGAAGGAAGTAGTATCTAGACACGGTGTACCTATTTCGATCATTTCGGATCGAGACACCTGCTTTACCTCCCATTTCTAGCAATCATTACAGAAATATTTGGCTACGTACTTGGACATAAGCACTGCCTATCATCCGTAAACCGATGGGCAAAGAGAACGCACCATTCAATCCCTAGAGGATATGTTGCGAGCCTATGTGATAGATTTTGGGAACAATTCGGAATTCCATTTACCTTTGGTGGAATTTTCTTACAATAATAGCTATCATACCAGTATTAAAGTGACACCATTTGAGGCGTTGTATGGGCGAAAGTGTAGATCACCAGTTTGTTGGGCAGAAGTTGGTGATAGTCAATTGACTTGCCCCGAATTGGTGCATGAAACTACCGAGAAGATTGTACAGATACAAAATCGTATGGCTATAACACGAGACCGACATAAGAGATATGCTGATAAGCGAAGGAAAAATTAGAGTTTCAGATCAGAGATAAAGTTTTGTTGAAGGTCTCATCATGGAAATGTGTGATCCTATTTGGCAAAAAAGGTAAGCTTAATCTGTGATACGTTCGACCGTTTGAGATTTTGGAAAGAATCCGCCTGATGGCGTACCGATTAAGGCTACCTGACTCGTTGAATGGAATTGATGATGTTTTTCATGTGTCAAATATGAAGAAGTGCTTATTTGACAAGACGTTGGTCGTACGGCTCGAGGAGGTACAAGTAGATGAACAATTACGATTCATGGAAGAATCAGTTGAGGTGATGGATCGTGAGGTCAAGACCTTGAAGTAGAGAAAGATCCCTATTGTAAAGGTTCACTGGAACTCAAAACGTGGACCGGAGTTCACGTGGGAACGTGAGGATCAGATGAAGGTCAAGTATCGTCATTTGTTCGAGACATTGACGATGGCCGGTAAAGGTAATGATTAAATTTCAGGACGAAATTTGTTTCAACAGGGGGATGATGTGACAACTCACTAGATTTTGTTATGTCAATACAGTAAACCAATGATGTAACATAACCGTGTAATGCAATTTCCGGGACAAAAATTCTTTCAACATGGGAATGTGACATTTGGTAATTTTCCGTTACCAAACTCCGTTAGTTCCTTTAGGTCTTGCATACACGTGTCGTGAGCACAAAATAGTTGTCGTTAAACGTTGGTGACTTAATAACAATTAACAATGATTATCAAATAATAATTTAATTAACAATGTTGATTATTAATTTGTAGTTATGTGATTTATGAATTTTAAATATTATATGTGAATTTTACTTTGCATCGTGCCAATGTGCTATATTGGATTCATGTGTTTTGTTGCTAGCTAAAGATATTTGAATATTATTATTGAATAATAATATATGTGTTTTGTAGTTAGAAGTATTTAAAAAGTGTTTAAAAAGATCAGTTTTGTAATATTTAAAAAAGGAAGATTTATTTTGTAATTACCGCAAAACTAAAAGTTACCAAAAATTAAACCTAATCCCCCTCCTACACCCCATTTGCGCCCGAGAGCATCCCAAACACCCATCCCTTTATATTTCAAGCTTCTAGCATCAAGAACATTAGATTTTGTTTGGCTTTGATCATTACAACATTGTATCAAGTTCAATTCTTGATCTATTACACGATTCAAGGTGAGTTTTAAATAGTTTTATATAGTTTTGGATTCAAGAGAAACCCTACTTTGAAATTGATGAAGAAAAGTCATAATTGATAATTGTAATATGATGATATGTTGTTAGTTATGTTGTATGAATGTTGGGTTATGATGATTACGCAAGAATTCAATGGTTTGATCATATAGTTCATACATTGCCTAAAGTAGAAACTTTTCTTCATGGGAATTCATGTTTTGATGATTGGTGTGTGTTAGATGGGTTGTTATGTTTGCTATGAACCAGATTAGGTATGTCATTAATGAAATTAGGATTGGAATCGATGAAAATATAGATTTTGGATATTACTTTCCCGAAAGGGAAACTTTATTTATATGAAACATGTGATTTTGTGATTTAATGATGATTAGGATGTTAGGAGCATGATAGGGTGATCATGGATGATGTCTAATATGTTAGAATATGATAACTGGTTAATTGGTTAATTGATGAATCTATGGGAAATCTAGGTTTTCTTGGAAAATATGCAAGTGTACAAGTTATGTGTTATGATGAATTATGATTGTTGATTATTTTAATGTTGATGTCTTGGTTGTATGAATTACATGTGGGATTATGATGATGAGTATTGCATGTGAATATGAGGCCCATACTTAGTAGGATTGGCAGGTTTAGGGTGTGTAACCGTCAGTGGCTTCATATGGCATGTTGTGCGTGACTAAACCCAATATATAAATGGTAGTTATGGTTTACTTGTATTCATGTTGAGTATGATGATTGGTTGAGATTTGCAGGTGTTGTATGAAAACCTAAGTTAGTATGAAGATCATGATGAGACTTAAGAGTTGCAATGTGGCTTATACGAATAACTTGTATAGTCGTCTGTGATGGTATGATGATTTATGAATTACTATACTTGGCTAAACAACAACTTAACTTAACATGTCACCAACGGGTCAAACGACTCAACTAGGTCAAAATGTTTAATTGTTTATTATATCACTTGGGTCAACCTGTGTATTGAGCACTTAGGGTCTGTTAAGTCATTCTAGTCTTGCATACTTTCAAACTCACATGTTCTAGGTAACCTTTGACTGGTTGTCTTTCCGTTCCTTAGTAGCTTGCATTATTCAATATTAAAGTACCAGGTGAGTTCATGCCCCACTTTTCATACACTCTCTTTTTAGAGAGATAGCATACTTGTTTACAAACGCTTTATTATTGTAAGTTGTGTATAGTGTGATACACCTTGGAAGCCCTCACACATTCGGATCGTTAATATTGGTAACTAGCAGGAAATTTTGGGTAGTACTACTGGGTTTGACAAGTACCACCCGTGCGACTCAAGGTCAAATGGGTCCAATTGTCCTAAACACAAACATCGTCACGACCTAGTAAGTCGTGACAGGAGGCAAACAAACGAAACACAGTCAGCTTCGATCGTGAAATCACTATGGTTATTACTTATGAATATAGACTAGCTATATATTTCAATGCACTTCTTATGTTTTACATATTACTGATTATGTTAAACGCAAACTCTTGAACTCACCAACCGTTATGTTGACTCTTGTAGTATGCTATTCTCAGGTCGTTAACTCCGGTTGCCAGTAGGTGCACATCATAAGTCCAACATGCATTTTAAAGCTTCATATTATGTCTTGACATCTAGTTTTCAATTTATGTGCTTACAAATAATGGGTTGGTGCATGCTTTGCCAATGTTACACTTTAAATTTATTGGGTTTGACTTAATTACAAAACGCTTCCGCACAGTTTTAAAGATTTAAACACTGGTTTGTTTTTAAATGTTTCATATAGTGTTGTTCTGAGTAACTAATGACTTAGATCCTGGTATGCTCACACGCTTTACGGTAAAACCCCGCACGTGAAATTTGAGGGCGTGATATTAGAAGTGAAGGAGTTCACAAAAACACCTGCACTAAACTCGGAGAAGCTCCGGTGGATGATTTCAAGGAGCAACAACTACTATTTGATTCGAGTACCTTATGGTTCCAGCATCCTTCGAGACACCTTGGGCTGGGTAAACTGGGTTAATTATGGTAATGATTCTAGATGTACGATGAAGATGATCTAGAATAGGAAGGTGAGACGATGATGTTGATGATGATTTTGTTTAGGTGATGATGATGGTATTGGATGATGATGATGATTCTATGTTGATGATGGTTCTAAGATGATGATGATAGTGGTTTGATGATGATGGTAGTTCTTTAATGATGACGGTTTGATAATGATGATGGTTTGATGATTATGATGGTTCCATAATGATTTTAGTTTTTTGATGATGATGGTAGTTTGAAGATGATGTTGATAGGTAGGTAATGACTCATAATAAAATGATCACCATGCTATGGTATGAAAGCAAGCTTATGATGATGATGACTAGTTTCCCATGGTGATGATAAGTTTATTATGATAAAAATGATTGGTCCTTAGTATGAAGGCATTGAGGGTTTCATAGTAATGGCAATCCTTATTTCATGTTTAAAGATGATAATGAGTTCCTGATGAGGGTGATGTTATTTCGGATTTCCTTTGACATACACATGGGGCCTTCGGTAACCAGTTGAGTTTAGGATATCCTATTTAAATGTCTTATATTGTTTTTTGGCTAGTATACATACGTTAATAGTTTGTGAGAATACAAAGTGCTTTTAATTATACGGGTTCTTTTTACAATTATTTGTCATTAAAACAATGTTTAGTGCTAAAGAACCCTAGTTATGTAAGTTAAAGTATTATGACAGATAATAGTACTTGGTATAGTTCTCCACCTTAGTAATGATTCTAGTAGTCGGCTCGCATAAAATGATGATATAGTTTTCGGCCATGTACGATAGTACTAGGCTTGTTACACCTCCCGAGTTATATTAGAATGCTCGATCTTTGAGTAGTACCAGGCAACAACATAGTATTTGGCATAGGTTATATCATGTATATAGATCTGATTGTTATTTAATAGTTGTTTGATTAAGTGTTTACTCATTCATATCTGATAAAAACTATGTAAGAATTGTGTGTTTGTGATGCACTAGTATTCATTGTATGTGTGAATCAGATTTTGTATGATATTGTAAAAGCCCCCGGCAATTGATTTGGTTCATTAGCATAGGGACATGTCATCTTCATAGCTTGTACCCCCGCATCGATCTTATAGTTACTCATATTGCCCGACACAACAATCCACATTGATCTTATAGTTAACCGCATTACTCGTTATGGTCACCAGCATTGATCTTATAGGTGCCCGCATTACCCATTTTAGTTACCCGCATTGATCATTCATTTGAATTTATTGATTGATCCACATTGATCAACCGCATTGCTAATCTTAGTCAATTCACATTAGTCTGTTCACCCTTATTGATTTATTGCATCCGATATAAGGCTACCATTTGACCTGATATTGATTACCCATATTGACCCACACTTTGAATATTTAACCGATAGATGCTAGAGGAATATAATGCCTTTAGAGTTAACAAAACTTACCTTTGCAAATCATGTTAGGTTGTTTATAATAGTGTGATAATATGGAGTCATAGGTAATGTACCATTTATATTACACTTGTGTGTTAAAGAGCTAAAGCAAAATGTCAAAGCATGTTAAAGAACTAAAATATGTCAAAATTGTTAAAGAGCCAAACTATGTTAAAGAGCTAAAGTATGTTTGAGTGTTAAACATGTTAAAGAGCTAAAATATGTTAAAGTGTTAAAGAGCTAACTATGTTAAAAAGCTAAAGTATGTTATAGAGCTAAAGTATGTTAAAGTGTAAAAAAATAAAGTATGAAAGTGCTAAAGCATGTTAAAGAACTAAAGTATGATTAAGGGATAAAGTATGCTTAATGTTATGATAGTTGTAAAGTATGATGATAGTTATGATAAAGTATGAATAAACAATTACTCTTTTGATAAAGTTATAAAGAAAGAAAGAAATACAATAGTAATTAAAGAAAGTAAATGGGCGCAATGTATAGAAAGTCTTGCAAACACTAATAGAAGTCTGCATTTATTGCATTCTAAACCTAATAAAAACTTTGTCTTGTGCACTACTCACCTAATAGGAGTTGCATCTTGTATGTACTCACCTAGTAGGGGTTGTATCTTGTATACACCTACCTAATAAGAGTTACATCTTGTATGAACTCACTTGATACGAGTAGTATCTTGTATACACGCAATTGATAGGAGCCGTATATTGTATACACTCACCTGATAGGAGTTGCTTCTTGTACATACTCACCTAATAGGAGTTATACATTGTGTATTCTGACCATAATAGGAGCTTAGTAATTGTCCTAGCTCAAAGATAAAATGAAAAGATAAAGATAAAGCAAATGAAAAAGTATAAAGTAAAGCATGAAAACCTATGATAGTATGAAAGATGTTACTCAGCTATGCTAACTTTAGTATGGATATTAGCTTGACAGGTAAATGAAAGATGGAATAAAGAATGATAGCCTGGCATGGATATGAAGTTAGCTGGCCATGTTGAAGACTTAAATTCTAATAGCTTGATAGATATCTTATGGATAAATGTATTAGAAGTTAGATAGTATTCTATCTATTGACAGTTTTAGTTCCACTACTATGTTAATAATTGTTTAAAGATTAAAAATTATGTGTTTCTAATGACCAAAAATCCAACTATGAGGTTGCCTAAAAACAGGGCTCTACACATTGGAGCATGAATCGGGATTTTCCTTATGGTTTTTGAATGTTTATACCCTCGTATCTTTATTGGGCCCTTAATGTTTGGATCAATTCTTGTTTCATCCAAAATCACCTTCGATTAAGCCATCTTGAAATTCTTGAAGTTAGACTTACATTGATGCCAAATCTAGTTTATGAACCAATTAGCCTTACCATAATTACTACGGTTTAAAATTGGAACTTTGCCCATAACATATTGATTTGAAGCTCTTAAAGTATGAAAGTCATATTGATTTTCCTTACCACTATCTCCTCTTCATAACATGTAGTTTCTTTTCACTATCGTAATACTAACCCTTAACTAGTTCACAGTTCCCATATCGAGTGTTTGGTTTTGAATATCTCAATAAATGCTTTTCTAGTGGAGGTAGAGGTGGAGGAGCTTACAGCTCTCTCCCTTGTTTGATGAGAATTATTAGCTACAGTGTTAGTATGCTCAATTCCTGACGATGAACCTATTTATCCTTCTTCAAGCTTAGTATCTTCAAATAAGCTTTTCATACTATTCATAAAAATGGTTTAAAATCATCATCATACTCTTCTTGAGGATGTTTTTGTTAGAAAGGATAACACACTTTCTCATGATGGCTTTCCACCTTAGGATTTTAAGAAAGATAATCCTTTTGATTATCTGGACTTGGTCCAAAGACATTACTAGTTCCAGAATCTCCAGAAGGACCTGTAATGTTACTTGTGTCTCGACCTTGATCACCATCATCATCACCTTTGTCATCCTTTTTCTGTTCATCACCACATCACCATCATCATCATTGTCATAATCTTCATCCCCATCACTGATCTCATAATCCACCTTATCCAAACCATCTACACTTTCTTTATCTACTATCTCCTTTGATACATGAGTAACTTTAATAACTTCTCTAATCATATCTACATCTGTTTTTGTCTAAATAACCTGCTCATTAGTAACCACCTCTGTTTGATTTTCACTAATTGGTTCTGGTTCTATATTATGATGTCAACTTGATTCCCCAACTTCTCTTGGTCTTTCAGATTCTGTCTGAGTAGGTTGGGTAGAAGTTGGAGATGAAGAAGCTCTAATATGATTCTATAAACTTATAAGGCCCCGCTCCCGGGACGCTCACAGTTGGTCATTCGCAGCATAAAACATTACTTATTATAAATTTAAGCAGTGGAATTAATCTAACAAAAGTCATTCATTCATTGAAAACACTGCTGCTAAGCAATACACCTTGGTTTAATCAGATTACAAAAGAATGAATTAACTGCATTACAAAACAACAGTGATATCTATGGAGAATGGATGTCAGTCTTGCCCCGCCGAGTAGCCATCCCCGCGTGCCATCCTCAGCAACGTTTTACCTGCCAACTGGAAAATACATAAAAGTCAGCGTTGCTGAGTGAGTTCTAGTTTTATAAATAAAATACTTCACCTTTTTGTTCGAAACCGTTCCTTACTTTCATATATGATCACACATTGTACGTATACTTAGATAATATTATTATTATCTTTGTCATCATTCGTTTCGTACTTTTACCATTATTCTTCCGGTCTGTTGTGCCATAGAGTCACTCACCCATTAGCAATCTCAAGGATTGCAAGACTTTCGGTCTGTTGCAACACAGAGCTGCTCACCCCATTGTCAATCTCAAAGATTGACATTGTGTGCATCCTTCGGGGTAGCTAACCCGCATCACAGTTGAGCTAACGACAACATGGCCGTGCAACTCTTTACATTTGCTTGCAAGACTTCCGCTCATTCAGTTACGTTCCACTTTTCTTTATCATTAATCTTTCACTTTATTAATGATAATAATTTATGTCGCGATCATGATCATACCACGTAGATTCACACATATATAATCATATGCAATAAATAAACCTTAGTCAACATCGATCCAAAACCCTAAATGCACAGACTCCCATGAAAATTTTGCATTTAATTCTAAGTGTTGGGCGCATGAGAACTATTCGGGTGCATGCGCCCTGTTTGGGCGCATTTCAACTATGCAGGCGCCTCATCTCTACACTTTATCACTTAGGCGTATGAGGAAGTCCAGGCGCATGGACACTGTTAGGGCGCATGAGCCCCAACACTTAGGCTCCTTATCACAATCCTGGGCGCATGAAGACTATTCAAGCGCATGAACTTACACTTAGTATTTCTGAGGAAAATTTCAGACGCATGGTTACTGTTTGGGCGCATGGGGTTTCAGGCGCATGGGACTTAGGCGCATTAGGTACTGTTTGGGCGCATGAGCAACACTTAAAATTTCTAAGGCAATATTCAGGCGCATGAGCCTTATATAGGCGCATTATCAGCCTGTTTAATACGTTTCTAAGTCGATTTCGACCCCAAACATCATATCACCTAGTTCTAAGCATACATATACTATTCTAAGCATGAACATATCATAAAACACTTATAAGCATCATCATGCATTCATAGGTACATACGGTTATATACTAAAGTTCTTTAAAAATATATTTTTACATGTATTTCTATCCCCAAAACAGTTTAAAACAAGTAAAGAAAAACGGGGTCTAGGAACTCACCTTAGTTGTTTTCGGGTTTGATACCCTTCCTTGAACTTCTCAGGCGTTCCTAATACCTAAAACACACACACAATACAACCCGAACACACAATCACATTTATAAGCACATAAACGGGTCTAGAATCGTCTAAAGCACGAAAAATTAGAGAATTCTTACAAAAAACTTCGAATTTTCTTGTTTCTTCTTCAAAAACCCGAAGTCTGTTCTTTCTCTCTCTAAAAATCCGAATGAGGAGTGTTGTGCAGGACAAATGGGCGGCCATACCACCTTTTTCACCAACTTTTATCACTTTTTGTCTTTTTTACACTTTTGACCCCTCAACTTTGGGTTGACTTTCCTTTCTTCCTTTTATTTCTCTTTTATCTTTTTATTTATTTCTTTAAAAATATTCGGGTGTTACAAGTCCACCCCCTTATATAGGTTTCGTCCCCGAAACCTGTTATTTCTCAAACAGATGAGGGTAATGCTGTCTCATCTCCTCCTCAGTCTCCCATGTAGATTCGGATCCCTTTCTGTGCTTCCACTGTACACGCACAAGAGGAACCACTTTATTCCTTAACCTCTTCTCCTTACGATCAATGATTGCCACTGGTTGCTCTACGTAGTTAAGCTGTTCATCCACCTCAATATCCTCCAGTGGTACAACCATGTCTTTATCAGCCAAGCACTTTCTCAGATTAGATACATGGAACGTGGGATGAATTCCACTTAACTCATCTGGCAATTCGAGTCGATAGGCCACCTCTCCTACTCGT
>BJCO01001226.1:0-17746 GCA_018326465.1 Flaveria floridana
AGCAGATGCATATGGGACTCCATTCATTCTTTCTTGTTCAACCTTTGAACTAGGGCATTGAGATGAGCTCAATATAGTCCCCTTTTGTATAGGTACCAAACCTTTCTTAGAATTCTCCATCTTGAACCTTTTCAAGATCTTTTCAATGTATGTACTTTGGTTTAAACCTATTAACCGCCTTGATCTATCCCTATAGATCTTTATTCCCAAAATATAGGTGGCCTCACCAAGATCCTTAATGGAAAAACAGCTTACAAGCCAGGTTTTTACACCTTCCAAGGTTGGAATGTCGTTTCCAATTAGTAGAATGTCATCGACATATAATTCGCATTGTCCCTGCAGACATTACGAAATCATTCAGATTTAGGAACCCAAGCCATTATTGACTTGAGAGCATTATATTCATCTAAGTATGTTACTAATTTTAGTGTCATATCCTGTTTGTCAATTAAGACATTATGCTAGACAGGTTCTGAGACTATTATGTTCACCTTGGCTTTCCACACTTGAATAAGCTTTAATGATTTTAAATCATCTTTTCTTATGTTATTATTGGCTTAATCTTGCTTTCATCAACATCTGAGAGATTGTTTGATCTCATTAATTTTGCTTTTGTCTATATTAAATTTGATCTTTGTTTTAGCAACAAATTTTTTTTTTATTATATCAAATAGAATTATGAAATCGTTGTCTTCTTATTGATTTAAGTTGATGAATGCAATGTCTTTTCGTATAATTTGGTTTCCTACAAAAAAGCCACATGATTTATGTTTCTTTTCCGAAGGATACAATTTAGTTACACTCTTGTTTCTTTCAAACTGTTTCTCATAACCCCTAAATTTAAGGCCCCGACAATCATAGCATTATTATATAAAACAATACACATTTTATAAAATGTTGCAGCGAAATTAAATTAACAAAAACCATTCATGCGTATAACTAATGTTGCAAAATAATACATCGTTCTAAGTTAGGGTTATAGAACAATCAATTAGTTTCATTACAATACAACAAATTCATTAAGCATGAACGGATGCCAGTCTAGCCCCGACGAGTAGCTTCCCCCGTGTGTCATCCTCAGCAATAATTACTTCCCAACTGAAAATGCATAAAAGCCAGCGTTGCTAAGTGAGTTCTAGTTTTAAAAGCATTAAAATACCTTCTATGATTTATATATGAAAATATCCTTCTTGAATAAAATACATTACTTTTGTATGAGAGCATACATCATACGTACATCCAGATAATATTCATTATCAGCATCATTATCTTTCTCATTCTTCCTTTCATTATTATCTTTCACTTTCCTTTCGAACCAATGTGTAATATCCCGAACATTGTGCATGAAGCTGATACTAGGCCGAAGTCAATAAATTGACCCCTAACATTGTGCATGAAGCGTGACCCAGTACCTAGGGTATGCTACCTGTGTGCATCCTTTGGGTTAGCTAAACCGCACATAGTTGAGCTAACGACAATATGGTCGTGCACCTCCATTCAATTTGCTTGCATGACTTCATTCGTTTATTATGTTCTATTTTTCGTTAACATTAATCTTTCACTTGATTAATAATGATACTTTACGTATATGAGCATAAACACACCACGTAAAGTCACATAATAATATAATATGGAACACAAGAACAACCCAAAAACATGCATAAAATAAACAAATATAAACACCAAGTCAAACCATGGTCAAACCTTAAAATTCTATATTTTTCAAAATTTCAGAAAATTTTCTAAGTGTTCTAGGCGCATGGGCACTATGCAGGCACATGAGTCCAGCTTTTGCGCATTAATACTATGTGGGCGTATGAGTCAACACTTAGGCATCTGGGCACTAATTTTGGGCGCATGAGGTACTGTTCAGGCGCATGACTGACACTTAGGCGCCTGAGCGAAATGGTTGGGCGCATGGGGCACTGTTTGGGTGCATGGGTTAACACATAGTATTTTTCAGAAAAATTCCTAGGCGCATGAGGACTATTGGGGCGCATGACAACACTTATATTTTTCTAAGGCAAAATTTCAGGCGCATGGGCCCTGTTTGGGCGCATGACCAACTGTTATATAGATTTCTAAGTTGTATTCAGTCCTAATCTACTTTCTAACATACTTATAACATGAATCTTATCATTCTAAGCATCCAGACATACTTGCAACCTTAAAACAGAAGAGTTTGTACACATATGCATACGGGTACGTATATAACAGTTTTAAAAAAACCATTTTTACATGCATTTTGAGCCCCAAAAGTGTAAAACACAAGAGAACCAGGGTCTAGAACTCACCTAAAGTAGTCTTCAAGTAAAACTCCACCGAACTTGAAGTTACCAAGAGTTCAGACACCTAAAACACGCTAAAATAAACAACCAAACGCATAGAACACTTAAAAATCGATTTCAAGGTCAAAAACCTATCAAAACCGAACCAATTATACAAGAGATACTTACCAAGGTAAAAAAACAGCTTCTTATTCTCTTGAATATCCGAGAGAACAAGCTTCTTCTTCTTCTTTCTTCTTTTTCAGTCGTATAACAGATTGTAAAAAGGTGTTATGGGTGGCCATGCTCATTTAAACAATAAAATAATGAGTTTTGTACTTTTTACACTTTGTCCCCTTCCACTTTTGCTTATTTTCCTTTCTCTCGAGATACTTTCTTTACTTTTCTTATTACTTTTCTTTTCTTTTATTTGACAAAGAGTTCGGGTGTTACAAGTCTACCCCCCTTAAAGAGGTTTCGTCCTTGAAACCTGTCACTCTTCGAACAATTGTGGGTAGTGCTGCCTCATTTCTTCCTTAGTCTCCCATGTAGACTCAGAACCCCTTTGGTGTTTCCACTGCACACGCACAAGTGGAACCACTTTATTTCTCAATCTCTTCTCCTTCCGATCGATGATTGCCACTGGTTGCTCCACATAATTGAGCCGTTCATCCACCTCGATATCCTCCAGTGGTACAATCATGTCTTCATCGGCTAAGTACTTTCTCATATGAGATACATGTAATGTCGGATGAATTTCACTTAACTCATAAGGTAGTTCTAATCGATAGGCCACATCTCCTACTTGAGCGATGATTCGAAAAGGCCCTGTGTATCTCGGGCTTAGCTTACCCCGTTTCCTGAACCGGTTGATCTCCTTCCAAGGTGAGACCTTCAACATAACTCTATCACTCATGTTGAACTCGATCGGTCTACGCCTTTTGTCGGAATACGAAATCTGTCTATCCTTTGCCGCCTTCATAAAGGCTTTGATCTTTTCTAACTTTTCCGTCGTAGCCTTGATCACTTCCACGCTTCCCAACTCCTTCTGCCCGATGTAACCCCAACATACGAGCATTCTACATCTTCTACCATATATCATCTCATATGGTGGCATGCCAATGCTGGCATTATAACTGTTGTTGTATGAGAACTCCGCTAATGGTAAGTGATCATCCCAACTTCCTCCATAGTCGATCATGCATGCTCGGGGCATATCCTTGAGCGTCTGAATCATCCTCTCAGATTGACCATCTGTCTGAGGATGGTAAGTCGTGCTAATATGTAGCCTCCTCCCCATCGCAGCATGGAATCTTTTCCAAAACTTTGATGTGAACCAGGTGTCACGGTCCGACACGATATACACCAGCACACCATGACGAGCTACAATCTCCTTGATGAACAGATCCGCCAGCCTCTCAGATGAGTATGTCTCGTGGATCAGTAGGAAGTGAGCACTCATTGTCAGACGATCAACTATCACCCAAATGGTATCGTACCCCCTCACCGTATGAGGTAGCTTCGTTATGAAGTACATGGTGATGTGCTCCCACTTCTACTCAGGTATATCTAATGGTTGGATCTTCCCGTGTGGCTTCTGGTGCTCTACCTTCACTTGCAAGCAAGTAAGGCACTTACTCACATACTCCACTACATCGCGCATCATTCCCGGCCACCGGTAATCTTTCTTCATGTCTTGATACATCTTGGTAGCACCGGGATGAATGGAATATCGAGTCCTATAAGCCTCATCCATAATCCACCCCCGTAGGTCTCCGTAACAAGGGATCCACATCCACCCGAAATTGGTTCTAACTCCATAGGTATTTTCTCCCAATTCTGCGACTAAACCTCTCATCCATTCAGAGTTAAGGCGATCTTCTTTTAATGCCTCATTTTGAAATTCCTTGACTTGGGTCATCACGTCAGAGGTCATCACTTGTTGATAAGCTTTCACCCGGATCGGCTCGAGTCTCTCCTTTTGGCTGAGGGCATCAACCACTACATTGGCTCTACCCAGATGGTAGTGCATCTCACAATCATAATCCTTGATTAACTCTAACCACCCCCTCTGCCTCATATTGAGATCTTTTTGCTCAAAGAAATACTTTAAGCTTTTGTGGTCCGTGAAGATTGTGCACTTTGCCCGTACAGGTAGTGCCTCCAAATCTATAATGTGAAAACCAAAGCCGCTAGCTCCAAATCATGGGTGGAAAAATTTACTTCGTGGGTTTTCAATTGTCGGGACGCGTAGGCTATTAATTACCCTTCCACGTTGCATCAACACACAACCCAGTCCTGAGTAAGAAGCATCCAAATATAACAATAAGTCTTAACTCCCTTGGGTAATGTCAAGACAGGAGCTTGAGTTAATCTTGCTTTTAACTCCTTAAAAGCATCCTCTTGTTCCCGATCCCACACAAACTTCACGTCCTTGTGAGTCAATTTAGTCAAATGTGATGCTATCTTGGAAAAGTCTTGAATAAATCTTCTGTAGTAGCCTGCCAATCCCAAGAAACTTTGAATCTCGGATGACGTCTTTAGAGACTTCCATTGCATCACTGCCTCAACCTTTGTTGGGTCCACCATAATTCCCTTAGAATTCACCATGTGACCCGAAAATTAAACTTCACGCAACCAAAAAGCACACTTAGAGAATTTATCATACAATTTTTCTCTTCTAAGTGACTCCAATACTTCGCATATGTGCCCGGCGTGTTCTTCCTCTTTTTTTGAATAAATCAGGATACATCAACAAACAAAATCACTGATTTATCTAGCATTGGCCGACACACTTGGTTCATCAAATCCATAAAGGTAGCTGGCGCGTTACTTAAACCAAAGGACATAACGAGAAACTCGTAGTGTCCATAACGCGTGCGAAAAGCTTTCTTAGGAATATCTTGCTCCTTCACCTTCAATTGGTGGTAGCCAGATCGAAGATCTATCCTTCAGAACCAACTAGCACCTTGGATCTGGTCGAACAAGTCGTCATTTCTCGGTAAGGGATATTGGTTTTTCACCGTTAACTTGTTTAACTCCCGGTAGTCTATACACATCCTCATACTACCGTCCTTCTTCTTAACAAACAAGACCGGAGCATCCCAAGGAGAGATGCTCGATCTGATGAACCCTTTGTCCATCAACTCCTGCCGTTGAACCATTAGTTCCTTCATCTCATTCGGATCTAATCAGTATGGTGCTTTGGCAACGGGTTGAGCCCCAGGTATCAGATCAATCTGAAAGTCAATCTCGCGATCCAGTGGCATACCTGGTAAGTCTTCTAGGAACACGTCCGGAAAGTCACACATAACTGGTGCATCAGACAATTGTGGTACTGACACGTCCACATCCTTTACGTAAGCCAGGTAGGTACTACATCTCCGTTTCATGCACTTCTCTCCCACCGCCATCGAAAGCACCTTCAGAACTGTAGTGACGCGATCACCGTAGACCGTCACCGATCTTCCATCGGGTACGATTAATCGAATAATCTTCTTGTAACACAAGATATTTGCCTTATAGGCTGCTAACCAATCCATTCCTAGTACTACATCAAATCCGCCTAGAGGCATCACAAATAGTTTAGCGGAGAACCTATGGCCTTCTAGTTCTATGTCAAAGTCTTCTATCATATTAGTAATTCTGATAGACTTACCAATAGCAGTTTACACATCAAATGGCTCATCAATACTTCTACTACTAACAGGCAACTTAGCACAGAAAGTAGTAGAAATGAAACTCTACCACCCTAATCACTTCAGTCACCACAGATGACAGAATTATCTGCATGACTTGGTGAACCTCCTTAACTACTGCCTCCTTCACTGAAGCCCTCAGGTTTGCACTCTCATCACCACCTTCCGAATGATGGACCTCGGGCTTTTCATGTGCCGTTTCAGCAGCTCTAGCCCTATTCCTCATGACACGCGATCCAGCACCACGTCCACCACGTACTCCACCTCGTGAGGCCTTTAATGATCTACCACTGGAAATCTCTAGTCACTATAAGATTTAAACACCAGTATGATCATTCAAGGTAATAGCTCATTTTATGTTAAGTATAGTAAGTCCCTAATTACAGTGTCCAGTTGTGATTAGCAATTTACTTTACTCTTCATCCCCCGAGCATTTCCTATCCTGACTATATTAGTATTCAAATCTACTAAGAGCACATAAATCAAATAGCACACGCCCATAATACCGGTTAACATTAAGAAAAGAAATACCTGATGGCACGTAGCTACTCGGGCTGGCATCCCTCCATTCATCCCATTTTCAGTTTAGGTTTAGGTTTTTAAAAATATTTACCCAATTCTCCTAAACTTTAGCTCTGATACCAACTTGTAAGGCCCCGCTCCTAGAGACCTTACAGTTGGACAATCATTACATTATTATACAAAACAATACAAATTTCATAAAATGTTGCA
Source organism: Flaveria floridana (assembly GCA_018326465.1). Classification (NCBI taxonomy): domain Eukaryota; kingdom Viridiplantae; phylum Streptophyta; class Magnoliopsida; order Asterales; family Asteraceae; genus Flaveria; species Flaveria floridana. Next base: position 6,698 of record BJCO01001226.1, read on the forward strand.
GCGGAATTAAATTAACAAAAACCATTCATGCATATAATTAATGGTACAAAATAATACATCGTTGTAAGTTAGGGTTACAAAACAATCAATTAGTTGCATTACAATCCATCAAAATCATTAAGCATGAACGGATGCCAGTCTAGCCTCGAAGAGTAGCTTCCCCCGTGTGCCATCCTCAGCAATAATTACCTGCCAACTAAAAATGCATAAAAGTCAGCATTGCTAAGTGAGTTCTAGTTTTAAATGTATTAAAATACCTTGTATGGTTTATATATGAAAATATCCTCCTTGAATAAAACACATTACTTTCGTATGCGAGCATACATCATACGTACATCCAGATAATATTCATTATCATCATCATTATCTTTCTCTTTCTTCCTTTCATTATTATCTTTCACTTTCGTTTCGGACCAATGTGCAATACCCCGAACATTGTGCATGAAGCTGATACTAGGCCGAAGTCAATAAATAGACCCCTAACATTGTGCACGAAGCGTGACCCAGTACCTAGGGTATGCTACAAGGGTCATGTCAATCTCAAAGATTGACCCTGTGTGCATCCTTTGGGTTAGCTAAACCGCACATAGTTGAGCTAACGACAACATGGTCGTGCACCTCCATTCAATTTGCTTGCATGAGTTCATTCGTTTATTATGTTCCACCTTTCATTAACATTAATCCTTCACTTGATTAATAATGATACTTTACGTATATGAGCATAAACACATCACGTAAAGTCACATAATAATATAATATGGAACACAAGAACAGCCTAAAAACATGCATAAAATAAACAAATATAAACACCAAGTCAAACCAGGGTCAAACCTTAAAATTCTATATTTTCTAAAATTTTAGAAAATTTCTAAGTGTTCTACACACATGAGCACTATGCAGGCACATGATTCCTGCTTTGGCGCATTAACACTATGTGGGCGCATGAGTCAACACTTAGGCATCTGGGCACTAATTTTGGGCGCATGAGGTACTGTTCAGGTGCATGACTGACACTTAGGCGCCTGAGCGAAATGGTTGGGCACATGGGGCACTGTTTAAGCGCATGGGTTAACACTTAGTATTTTCAGAAAAATTCCTAGGCGCATGAGGACTATTGGGGCGCATGACTACACTTATATTTTTCTAAGGCAAAATTTCAGGCGCATGGGCCCTGTTTTGGCGCATGACTAACTGTAATACAGATTTTTAAGTTGTATTCAGTCCCAATCTACTTTCTAACATACTTATAACATGAATCTTATCATTCTAAGCATCCAGACAAACTTACAACCTTAAAACAGAAGAGTTTGTACACATATGCATACGGGTACGTATATAACAGTTTTTAAAAACCATTTTTACATGCATTTTGAGCCCCAAAAGTGTAAAACCCAAGAGAACCGGGGCCTAGAACTCACCTAAAGTAGTCTTCAAGTAAAACTCCACCGAACTTGAAGTTACCAAGAGTTCACCTAAAACACACCAAAATAAACAACCAAACACATAGAAGACTTAAAAATCGGTTTGAAGGTAAAAAAAACCATCAAAACCGAACCAATTATACAAGAAATACTTACCAAGATCAAAACCATCTTCTTATTCTCTTGAATATCCGAGAGAACAAGCTTCTTCTTCTTCTTTCTTCTTTTTTAGTCGAGCAGCAGGTTGTAAAAAGGTGTTATGGGCGGCCATGCTCATTTAAAAAATAAAATAATGAGTTTTGTACTTTTTACACTTTGTCCCCTTTAACTTTTGCTTATTTTTCTCTCTCTAAATACTTTCTTTACTTTTCTTATTACTTTTTTTTCTTTTATTTAACAAAGATGTCGGGTGTTGCACTAAAGTTATCATAGAATCCGGCTTTAATCTTTGGCTAAGTGATTTTGTAATAGTCTCTCTTCTCTTCCTATTGACATTTATTTTTCTAGCTTGATCTAAAAGAATTAAGGAAAGTTTCTTGGTCTTTTGATGTCACTCTGTAACCAGTATGGCGTGATATGTGTCTTTGGACCTTTTGGAACCATTGCTGGAATTGGACCAATCTTAGTCGCACCTGAACTACACACATCTTGTTTTAAGAGTTAACATTATTGAGAGATCTATTTTAAAAGAATCAAGAGTTTGTTTCTATAAAAATACAGTCTTCCTTATCTATATTGCATTTTGAAATAAATCTGTTCTTGAAATGAGCTTTCAAGTTAGATGATGTTTGATTCAAATTTTTCTTATTTAAAATTTTTGTCACTGTACATAACTTTTGTGTTTACTTTTCTTGTTTTGTTTAACGTATTAAACAGTTATACTTAAGAACAGAAAAATCAAACTTCTTATTAACAACCAGTGATGGATAAGTTTTCAATACAATTCTTATTTTTATTATACTTTTTATTTATTTCATTATCATTTTCTCTATCTTCCACCAATCCATTTCAAACTTTCTACACAGACATTAAGATCATTGATTTTAGTTTAGTTTCTATGATCGGATCAACAATCAAAAAGATGTTGACTTAAGGTTTCAAGTCACAAGGTGGCTGAAATCCCAGACCATATGACATATGTTCATCTGCTCAGTTAACTGATGAAAGCTAACAAGAGTAATCATGATTAATGGAAGGAGCAATTTTAGTAAATCCAATACCACTCCTGCCACCATTAATTTTTTGTGTCACTTGAGATTTTATAATTCCTTCAACCATATTTGATGAAAGTTCAAATTTCTTAACTGTAAGCTTAGTTGATATGAGTTCACTAGTTAATTTGTTTATTTCCAAAGTCAACTCATTATTACGTTTTGATAAATCATTATTTGTGCATTCTTTATCATAAAGATTTAGTTGTGATTGATTAATTGTTTTGTTCAAACCTTATATTTTTTCTTTGAAAACCTTTTCATTTGATTTGTGCTTACGAGCTTAATATTGAAGCTTTTCAACTTCTAGTATCAAGTTTTCATTACGAACTTTATATTTTTTAACTTTCTCAATACATGAGTTAGAACAAAGATCAGTATATGCCTACACATATGACATCAGATGACTCATCAAATTCATGCATTCCTTTCACCATGAATGCATTCAAGACTCCTTCTTGTCAAGACTTTCTTCTTTTGTTGAATATGCAAGAGTATTCTCGACGGCTTTGAACAATTAGAGCATTCACAGCCATTCCCCATTTTTATACGAGTGGATGCCCTATATTATAGGGACGGTTGTGAGTGAAAGAGGTAGAAAATTTATGGGGATTATGCCATGTTTCCCATATTTGGGGAGACATGGTACAACCCCATATTTAGGGAAACATGATACAACCCTCATAATTTTTTAAATATTTTTGAATGTGGTTGTGATTGAATGAGAGAGAAAATATAATGATAGAGGTATGAAAAATATTGTTTAATTGAAAATAAGAGAGAAAAATAGTAATATTTAGTGTAACTACAAGGTTGGGAATGGGGGATGAAATGTGAATGCTCTTATGCTTCAACATTTGCTGGATTTTTTTGACATCAATAGAAATCAAAGGTTTCCATTCAAGATTTGCTGGAGTGATCTCAACAACAATATTCAATAAAATTCTCATCAATATGTTCTTTCTCAACTGTTGTTAGCATATTCTCAACAACATTGGGCAATTTTTCATCTTTCGTCTCGGTCTCAGTCTCGTTTTCACCCAAATCATCATTATCATTCTCAAGTTCTGAATTTCTCGTTCAGTGCCTTTACTTACTTCAACAAAAATACCTTCACTTTTAATTGGTTATTACTAATACTAAACTACATCCTACATATCCATTTACAAGCAAACCTATGACCAGGTGATGCGCGTGATATATATATTTTGATAAATGTTTTTCGCACAGATTCAGTTTTAGTTGTTTATTACTAATACTAAACTACACACATAAAAGGCAAGTGTACCTATTGTGAGGTAATATAGTGATGGTAAGAACGAGTACCAATCCGTGGACACACCTAATCTACTCAACAATCTTAGTGGTTGATTACCAGAATTGATTTTTGTTTGACAAAATGATAAGTTACATTGATGTAATTAAGATTTTTAGGGTTTTAGAAATAATAATGAAAGTAAAGTAAAACAAGACTGAAACTTTTGGATTTAAAACCAGGGAATAAAGGCTATCATTCTAATTGGATTACACTTATGTAATTATGATGAATTGGTGGTGTGATTAAAGATATTGATTAAAGTAATCATGTTAATGTTTATAAATGTGAGCTGGCATGATTTCTCGTCTATCCACTCCGTAGTGACTAGGACCACATCAGGTTGAGATTTACTGTTAGGTCAAAGCCCTAGTAATGTAGGTAATTCTTTTGTGACCTATTTGACATACAATTTCTGAAAATATAACTTAATGTTAAGAAGAGGGTTGATCAAGTTTCTTTCTAACATACCATTAATTTTAGAAAACCATAACAATTACTGTAGATTTCTTATACTAATAAAAGGAAACCCGTAAATGATCAAAAAGTTAAGGTGATATGATTTCTAATAACCATTTCTAGTTTATTAGCCATGGATTTATTATGAAGACTGGTTTCGTGAATAAAAGTTGATCATACATTTTTCAACCGTGTATGACATACAAAATTACAAATCATAAGTTCATGACTTCCCGTTCAAATGTAGATGCTACCCATCGAATGTTTTCCCAAGACCACCATAACATTAACACAATATAAATCACACCATTAGTTTATCACAAATTACATAAGTTTCATCCAATTAGGATGATAATAAAAGTTTAGCTCTTAATGAGCTTGAACATAACAACAAATAACATAGAAGATAGATATGGATTCATCGGTGAATTGGAATATTCAAACCGGTGATCCATAATGGATGATGTTTAGACAATTCTGAGCTTCTTCCAAGTGTTGTATGCACCTCCCGAGAGTTCAAATGATCTTTAAGTTTTGATTCCTGAGAGAATGCTACAGAGTAGCTCTCCCACCAAAAGCTTGCTAAAATGGTGAACTTAGGCCTCTATTTATAGGCTTTCTGGAGTGTGTATGCATGACATCGTGCCTAAAAGGCACAACCCCGTGCTAGTATAACGCTTATGAAAGTTGGTCAGTTCGTACGTGCAGCATGTGTCGGGCGTGGCCCCGTGACAAATGAGGCACGTCCTCGTGTTTGAGGGGGGCACAGCCCCGTGCTTCATGGGGCACGACCCTGTGCTTACTTTTGGGGGATAGTACTTTTGTTTTGTTAGATGTCCAAACACGGGGGTGTGCCAAATTTAGCACGGGGGTGTGGTTCAGGCAAGACATGTGGGCATGCTTAATAAGGCACGTCCCATGCTTGGATTCTAAAGCTCAGATTTCTTCAATTTCTTGTTAAATATGCTTTTGTTGTCCATCTTGCCCTTTTTAACACATGAAAACACAATTTAATGATTTTAAGTACATAATCATCATTTTAAAGAAGATATTAAGGAATATTTGATGTGCTTTTGATAGATTTTTTATGTATAATTTAGAGCAAATCACCAGGAAAGGAAAAATCCATCAAGTAAGTCTGGAGGAGCAGATCTATATGAACCCTTGCAACCTTACAAGCTCAATTCATGATCATACTCCTCAAACCAAATATCCAACTTTGAATTCCAAATGAAAACAAATATTCTTTCAAATGTAACAACTTATGATAGGATTGAAGACCCCGAGAACCACCTTTAGGTGCTCACTGAGGCAATTGTTCTTGAATGATGAACCAATGCAAAATGTTGTCACATGTTCAAGCGTTCAGCTAGCTTATAGTTCAACAACTTACCTGAAAGAAGCATTATGTCCTTCAATGACTTACAAAGAAGCTTCCTAGCTAACTTCACCCTACAAAGAAGATACACTGAAAATGCGCCTATACTTTACTAGATCCAAAAAAGACAACGAAGACCTCAAACTTTCATGGAAAGATACAACAAGGAAGGTTTATGCTAGAACAAAGCTACTAAAAAGATGCTTGTTTCAAGATTGATGAATGTTATCAGACCTATAAATCTCTTAAGGAACCTTCAAGAAAAAAATACCCTAAACAATAAGGGAAGCTTTTGAAGGGGCGTAAGCTTACATTGGAGGGGTAGAAGCCCTCAATAACAAGGAAGCAAGGAAGCATGCCCATCATAACTAGAAAAGTAGCTCGTAACCATGGAAAAGTCCTAATACCAACCCTTCATATAAAGATGATAGTAGGCCTTCTAAAAAAAAGGAAAGATGAGAGGAGAAGGTCGCTCACTCAAATAAGTATCACGTGAAAGGAAAACAAATCTTCATTGTGCTTGAAAAGAGTCCTCAAGAGATTTATCGACACAAGATATTAAATTTAACTTCTGACTTCCTCAACCTATGTCAACACCTGCCAGTAAACATGATTCTATTAAGTTTTGTGTTTTTTATACTAAAAATCTCACCATACAAATGTTTTTTCAGCAATAAAAGATAATCGAGGAATTATCAAAACTAGAGAACTAGCTCACTTAGTTAAAGATCTCAAAGCAAGAAAATATTTAGAAATAAAAGGATCAGAATTAAACATGATAAGCATGGAAGGAAATGAGATTATCAAAAAAGAATGCATTAAGTAATGGACTGAATGGTGCATATGCTTTCATCCATAGATCCAAAAAAGCTAGTAGTAACTCCTATCATTATACAAGCCGAGCATAATGGCTTCACAACAGACATGGCATAGATGGATTGGAGAGCAACCTCATAAATCATATATGTAAGATGTTTTTGCAATTAAGTACCAAGATAAAATGTCAACTATAGTCCAGTGATACTCCCCTCATTGGCTTCGTTGAAGAAAATATGCACTCCCTTGGGAAAAATAACCCTTGATGTGTGCTTTTGAGATGGAGACCTTTCATAGAATGAAGAACTTACCTTTAGTCTTCATGGATTACATGCTAATTGTCAACCAAGTAAATGATGAATACATTGCTGAAGAACCATCAATGGTGAAGTACAAGAAAAGTTTCAAAGAGATAATGAAAGAATTCAAAGCTAAATCCATAACTCAAGTCTTAAAAAAAAGAAACAAGCAAGCTGATGCCTTAACTAAGCAAGCTTTAACTAAAAGGATCCAAAGATACAATCAGGCTCGTTCTATAAGGGTGGTCATCGATTAACCAATCAAAACAATCATTTAAAAGCTTGAAGACTTGGGAAGAATAGCAGTATGGGTTTGTGGGGTTAGGAGAATACAAGATAGAATACATCTCTCAAAGATACCTTCAAAGCTCAACTCCTTATAGATTTTCGAGTTGAAATTCCAGAGGTAGCTAAAATGGACGAGGTCCTTGATATCCAGCTAAAAAAAGCTAAAAAGCTAGCACATCGGAAACATGGAATCTTTTTACAAATAGAGCTTCAAGTATAGAAGGTTTTGAGACAAGATTGATAATCACTAACCTCCAAGGAATAGAGCACACCAACATGCTTCGTCGAGAATTTCCATGCACAAATAACGAAGCTAAACACAAAGCACTTCTACTTAGTCGTCGAATAGCAAGAAGCACAAATGTCAAAGAGACACACATCTTCGTGGATTTAAGACAAGTTGTCATCTAGGTAAAGGATGAATACATGGCTAAAGAACCATCAATGATGAAATACTAGAAAAATGTCAAAGAGCTAAATAGTTAAAAACTTACCTTCATCATGGTTAGGTATCCAAAAACTTAAAATGTCATCATTGGCACTCTAAGAATAATCCTCTTCCAAGTGATAATTTCAACAAGGCATGTGTAAATGAAGTTTCTCACTAAAAAAGGAATTACCCTCAAGCTAACAGCTAAAGCTATGCTAATAGTTTCCACCAATGAAGCTAAAAAAACTTGAAAAAGGTAATGTCTTGCAACTAAGCATTAATACTAATTACTCGGATCAAATTATTAAGGTTAGTAACAACCTCTAGCTCATAATAATGAAAAAGATTGTAAAGTTCCTAAGAAAAAGTATAGTTGTCTTTGCATGATGCTCTGAGGACATGATAGGAGTACCAATAGAATTAAACAATGTGATTTAAATATCTCGCTTACATGCAAGCCTGTTTTATGAAAAAAGGAAGCCATGCTCTTGAAGGAAGCTTGGAATCTTTTCAAAAGGTAGAGAATCTTGTAAAGGCATGCATCATTCAGAAAGTCAAATACTTATCCTAAATAGCTAACCTAGTAATGGAAAAAAAAGCTTGATAACTTCTGGCTTATATGTGCAGATTTTAAAGATCTAAACAAAGCATGTACCAAATATTGCTACCCTCTCTAGAAATCAATAAGACAGTAGACTCACTTATAGACTTCCAAATGCTTCTTGGATGCATATAAGGATTATCACTGGGTCATGATGAAGGAAGAAGATGAAGAAAAAACATGTCATTTGGTTTATCACTAGGTCATGATGATCTTTCCATGTAGATAAAGGAATTTCCTGTTCCAGAAAAGATATCATTTGATTTAAAAAAAATGTAGGCGCTACTTACCAACGTCTGATTGATAAGGCATTTTCTAAACAAATCAGCAAAAACATGGAAGCCTATGAAGATGACCTAGTCATTAAAAGCAAGAGAGAAGAAACTAAACTAATGATATTGAAGAAACCTTCAAGAACCTAAGAAAGATCAACATGAAGCTTAATTTGGTAAAATGTTCATTCCATTTTGAGGAAGGAAATTTCCTTTTGGACATCGTAGGAAAAAGTATCAAAGCTAACCAAATAAGATAAAAGCAATGCTTGATATGATCAACAAAAATAAAAGGAAGAGGTACAATACCTTAATGGAAAAATAGCTGCTATTAAGCGTTTTCTCCCCTAGCTATCTAAAAAATTACTACACTTATTCAAATAATAAAAATTACACTGACTAAAAAGATTTTAAGTGGGCCGAAAAAGCTACAGCTGCCTTCCAGGCTTTGAAGGAGCACATAGCTTCCCCTTCCTTGGCCGCCCTTAAGGTGGAGGAGCTCATAACCATTTATTTGTCTATAGATACAAAAGTTGTAAGCTCAGTGTTAACCGTTAAATGCAAGAAAACACAAATATTGATGCATTTTGTGAGCAAAGGACTAAAAGATGCTAAAGTCAACTACTCGTTAACGGAGAAGCCAGTTCTTTTAAAAGTACACACAACTAAAAGGCTCTAAAGATACATCTAAGCTAAACCCATAAGGATGGTAACCAATTAACTAATCAAAATAATTGTTGAATAGCTTAAGGACTCGAGACGATTAGGCTTATGGATGTGGGGCAGAGAGAACACAAGATAGAATATCTCTCAAAGATCATTCAAAGCTTAAGTGCTTGTGAAGTTTCTTATCAAAATTCAATAGGTAGCTAAAGAAGGATGTCCCTGATATCCATCTTAGAAAAGCTAAAGAAGCTAGCACCTCAGAATCATGATACTCTTCACCATAATAGAGCTTCAAGCATAGAAGGTTCTGAGGCAGGATTGATAATCATCGACTCTAAAGGAATAAAGCATATCATTATGCTTCGTCTAAAATATCCATGCACAAATAAAAAAGCTGAACACACAGCACTTCTACTTGGTCTCTAAATAGGAATAAGCATGAAAGTCAAAGAGTTACACATCACCATGGATTCCAGACTTGTTGTTAGCCAGGTAAAGGATGAATACATGGCTAAAGAACCATCAATGGTGAAGTAGAAGAAAATTGTCAAAGAACTAATTAAAGAGTTCAAAACTTGCTCCATAACACAAGTCTAAAACCAAGGAACAAGCAAGCTAATGCGTTAACAAGCAAAATTCTTTAACTTTCACACACCTAACAAAGAAGGTCTTGGTAAAGGTACTAAAACACCATGTGTCAAAATATTGAAGTTTGATATATCATTATAAAAGAAAGAACCACTTGATGACCCCAAATGAAGAGTTCTTAAAAAAAGGAATCTGTTGAAGATGAGATAGAAGATAGAAGGATAAAGAAGAAAATAAAGCAATATAAAATAGAAGATGGAATTCTCTAAAAAAATCTTACTTTGGTCCCGTAATCATATGTATGGGACTTGAACAAACCAACTACATGATAAGAGAAATTAATAAAGGTATTTACAGAACACCCTTAGGTCCACAATCTATAGTTACAAGGTTTATGTGAACCTCATATACTATTAGCCAACAATGCATAAAGATGCTTAGAATAAATTCATTTAAAAATCTTGTTAGATTTATGCCCCTGTTAAGACAAATCCAAAGCATGACTTTTTCCAGGTAATGACATATCGGTCCTTCTTCAGATAGGGCATGGATATTGTTGGAACCTTTTTTGGGGTAGAAGTGAAGTTCAGTTTCCTACTAACTACAGTAGATTATTTCACGAAGGGTCCTAAAATGAAACCTCTGGCTTCTATTAATGGTAAGTAAGTCATTAGTTTTATATAGGAATAAATCATACGCATATATAGATTCATAGGAGAAAGAGTACAGATAAAGGTCATCAATATTGCCAAGAAGCCATTTAGTTTATGGTGCTCTGAGCTACAAATCAAGCAAGTATTTAGCTTAGTTGAATAACCCCAACTAAATAGCTAAGTCAAACATATGAAATGAAGCATCGTCAAGGCATTAAGGTAAAATTAGGAAGACATGGTAAAGATTGGTTAAAATAACTTCCAATGGTTTTGAGGGGAGTACGAACAACAAAAAAGACAAACCACAAGCGTACAACTTATAGTTTAGTGTATGCTTCTAAAGTTGTCATACTAGTTAAATTTAGAGTAATCTCAAAGAGGATCAACAACAAAGAAAGAAGCACCAATCACTCAAAAATACTTCTTAACCTCGACCTACTAGATTGTAAGGCCCCGTTCCCGGGAAACCTCACAGTTGGCAATTCATAGCATAAAATCAGTTTAATAACAAAACATTGCAGCGGAAAATAATTAAACATTCATTTAAAACTTAGAAACCCCATTGTACTCATACATTTGTCCTTTAAATGTAAACAAAACATATTCCTTGTTCATTAATTACAATAAAGACTTCATTAACAGGAATGCCATC
>BJCO01001227.1:0-15740 GCA_018326465.1 Flaveria floridana
TAAAGTGCTTCGGAAGCATAACTTCTTCCGAAGGCACTTATACTTCGGAAGACTGCTTCTTCCGAAGCTTGGAGTCTTCTTTGTCTTTGGAAGCAAACTTTGTCTTCAGCTCTTTCATCAGACTTTGTCTTTGGAAGCTCAGACTTTGTCTTCAGCTCTTTCATCAGACTTTGTCTTCGGAAGCTTTCAGACTTTGTCTTCGGAAGATAGTCTTCAGCTGTTGTTCCTCAGACTTCTCGGAAGATCTCTTGCTTGGCTTCGGAAGCCCTTCAATGTAGCACCAAAAAATGACTATGAAGTGGTTTTGGTTGCACCAGCTTTATCATGATCCAACAGAGTTGAACATGAACTTGAACTCTTGTACTAGAGTTTAGAGTTGAGTCCTTAGTCTTTACCACTTCAAACCCTATAGAGATAAAGACTTTTTTCTACTTGGAGTTGAAGGTGGCCTTGATCTCTTAGGCCTTCTTTGATCTTCTTTTGGCTGCTCTGATCAAGGTCTTCCTCTTAGACTTTTTCATCCTTTATTTCTTCCTCTCCTCAGGAGAATAGTGACCTTTGTTAGGATGATCTTCTTTACTCATCTCAGATCTATCCTTCACTATCTCCTCTTCTTTAATGGGGTCTATGAAAGGAAGCTCATCTTGACAAGTTTCACACCTAGGAGATCTTACAGACAATAGAGTATGTTAACGATCTATCTCACTAGATCACAGTCCCTGCTTGTTTAGATAATACACTTTTGCATACAAAGATGAGGATATTATGTTCTTGAAGGTCTCTTCTTCAAGAATAGATTCTTCTACTTTGGCTTTGCTCATCACAAGCTCAGCCTTGCACTCTGTTAACTTAGTGATGAGTTCTTTAATTTGAGTCCTGTAGTTGGTATGTTCATGCTTAAGAGTTGAAATGGTTTTCTTTACATCTTCCATTTTGAGTTTATAATCATTTTCAGCTCTTTTGAAATCAACTTTTAAGATATTTAAGGACTCAAGATCAAATCTCATCTCTTTGTTAGAGGACCTATATCTGTTTACTTTAGCAATGAAATCTGGGGTACAAATATGTTCCAATACTTTGGCTTCTTCCTGATCTGCCATCAGTGCTTAGTTTGGAGATACATCTTCAACCTGGAAACTCCAATCAAAGCCTCCTTCTTCAACAGCAACTATAGCTTCCGGCTTGGGCTTCTTAATGTATGGAGCTCCCTCAGTGTAGTTTGGCCTAGGTTGTACTTGGCCACCATTAGTCCTTGGTGCCTTGCACTCCCTAGCAAAGTGTCCCATTTGTTTATAGTTGTAGCACTTTACTTTCCTTTTCTCCAGCCAAAACTTTCCACTGGACACATTGTTGGGTGTAAGGAAAAACACATTACAATGATCGATCTCATGATGAAAGTGCAGAATATTAACACCAGGAATAAGATTGAATAGTAAATGAAGAACAAGAACACAAATGTAAATAATCTTTGATTGTATTGCTCTCTGATTTGTAAACTATTATAATAAGTACTAAATCAGGAATTGACAAAAAGCTCCTAAGATACATTACAAAACCTCTATTCATACTTAACTAGAAGTTCTCGCATGAATAACATGTTCTCACGTGACTTGAAGTTTTCGCGTGAGAAGCAAATTATCATGTGGAAACTTGCACTTATCACGTGACTCGATCTTCTTCATCTTGATTATTTCCCAAACCTCTTGGTTCAACCCCTACAATCTACCCTAGACTCAGTAAGTCAATACTTTTACAAGTCCATGTCATCCACCTTGTTACTGCCTCCGTATGCATACATCTTGTTGTTCAAGGCCTTCATGATCATCCAACCAAACTGTGCTACTATGAAATGAACAGATTCATCAGCTGCTATAGGAAAAACCTGCAACCTCATCAAATCTTCTTTTCCAAACTTGAGCAGATCCATAGGGTCGATGACACGGTAATCTTTGTCTACATAGTGAATCAATGCATGACCCGTCTCCTTTTCATAAATTTACCACATTAGCTTAGACAAGCTATTAACTGGCACATGAGCATGTATAGGGATCTTCCTTGCATTTCTCGAATGCTTGTATACTCGTATCTTCATTGGCTTGTTTGTCGCAGGATCAATAAGTGTGTCATCTTTAATAACTTTGGGTTTGGTTGTCTTAAAGTCTTTGAAGTTGGTCTTGCTTTATCTCGAGATCATATTCCTGATCCGATTCCCTTTCTATAGTTACTCATGTTAAAGAAAGGAAAATGACCCATAGCATATAAATTTCACACTCTAAGAGTGTGGAAATTGTGTTCGTCCTAATAATACTTGAGAGCACCACCCTTTTGCGTCATAATATATAATCTCTTCTCTGCATTGTATGCCCTTGATGATAGGTTATAAGTTCCATACCTTATGGAAGGGTTGGAATGTCTCAGCGTATGAATATAAGCTGGTGGAGGAGGAGCAACAACGATTAGGTTCCCGACCTGATCCATAACACTTAGGCCAGTGACATTAGCTATCTCGTCAGTTGTTTGCCGATGGCTCAACTCTCTAATGATTTCCCCTTCTTCAATCAATGTATCTGAACGCAAGTATTTAAGAAAGTTTCCAAATATATCAGTGTAGTTTATGGCTTCATTCAAATCATAAAACTCTCCAAAGACTTCTTCAGACTCGTCAACAATGATTTTCTACTGGAATGTATAAAATTCTCTCTTATAAGGTTCTTCTACAGAAGGATATAATGGTGTATAATCAGTGGTATCATCGGGACTTGGTCGGAGACATTGTCAGCACCTGATGATCCAGAAGCACCAACTGTAGATCCCAAATCTCCTCCTTGATCATCATTATAATAATCATCCTTCTTATCATCCTTCTTACTATCATTACCCTCATCACCATCATCTCCATCATCATCTTCATCATCATTAGCTTCTTTTTCATCACTTGATGCATAATCAACTAGATCCAAATAATCAGCATCTTGTACTAGGCTTGGAATAGGAACATCATGTTCAGGCTCTACAAATGCCTCTTCAGTAATAATCATAGGTTGATCCTCAGTAGCCATAAAATGTTGAGTAATAAGTGGCTCTTGATCAATATTAGCAATTTTTGTTGTCCCTTCTGTAATAACGGGATCAACTTCATGCTCTATAGTGTCAATGGGATCTTGAGAAACTATGGGATCAGCAGTTTGGTGTCCACTGGATTCTCCAATATTATGGCTTGTTATCGTGATGATGAAAAATGCACACTAGAAGTGAGATCTCTTATGTTCTACTATAGAATCTGAACATAGTTGAATATGAAGTTTTGCTGATGTTCATGACTCTTAATCTTCTCATCTTTCTCTAATAGCTGTCTTTGCATGTCATCTATGATCTATGTCTTCTGTAACATATCCCTCTTTAATGTACGTACACGTTCGTCAAGTGTAACATGTGTAGGTGAACTAGTTGAAGTACTAGCACCGTGTCTATGCTCAAGAGGGGTGTTCAGAAAATCTTCCATGCTAGTAGACTCTTCATTCCTTTGATCTCTTATTGGTGTACTTAACACATCATCAGTAGTAGGCAAAACAGATGATGTTACAATAGTTGATTCTTTAACAATCATCAGTGTCTCTATTGGTGTAGCCTCACTAACTATGACTGGAGTTTCTAATATAGTCACCTCCTCATCTGTCAACGTAGTGGTCACTAGGTCTGACATTTTCATAACACGCCTCATCCTCTACCCCACGCTTAAGGACTTTCTCCTACACTCCTAGCCATCCTCTTCTTCCTTACTCGAGAAGTAGGTACATCCTTAGGAATAAAATCAGCATCACATTCCTTAGTAGTGCGTTTGGCTGGAGTTTCTTGCACTCTGGAACGCTCTTGTAGATCATAAGGCATGTTCCCAATCAGATCGCTATCAGTTCCACTCCTAGAACTAAACAAAGAATCCATATCAGCATCGATCGACATCCTATTGGCTGAGAACTCTCTAGTGTATCTTCAGGAATAGAAGTTGAAGGCCTAGCTTGTTCAGCTTGATTGGCCACTTCTTCAGTCTGTTCTGCCTCTCCTTGATAACCTTCCACAAATCTCCTAAGCTTGGCAAAATGAGAACCATCCTATGCATTCCCTCTTGCTCCTAGCAAGTGAAGATATTTTTCTTCATCACCATGACAACATAGGTAAATGAATCAAATATTGCTAACTCAGGATGAGCAATATTCACTGTTAGCTGAATAAAGCATGGGTACATATTGAACTTCTTCCCCAATATGGCTATGATGTTCTTCTACATCGCTACAAATATAGCCTTAGATATGTTGTAGGGTAAGTCATCGACTATAGATATCAGTAGGGATCAAAATACAGCACTCAAAGTATCCATGCCAGCTTTTAGGTTGCTGAGGCAATGGATCACAACATGAAACAAGTACTTCCAAAAAGGAGGTAAGTAGTTCTTCTCCAGAGATGCATATCTGTGATCATATCCCATCCTCTTTAAGCAATCCCTTACCACGTCATCATCTATCTTGACAGGATTGGGTTGATCCTCAAATAATAACACACTATTAATCACTTCGGCAGTGATAACAACCCTCTTGCCTTTGACTATAGCAGATATACAAGGTTCTCCAATCTCATCTATCTCATTGGCAGGTGATTGCTAGAACTGATCTACAACATCTAAGTATATGGCAGGATTAGCTGTGATAGCATAATGAATCCTGGATGTCTTAAGACCATCTATCAAAGATCTAAATAATGCCTTGTCACCAGGAACCTCACTAAGATAAACAAGCGCATTATGGTTTTTGTTAAAAACCATAAGTCTCGCCATCTGAAACATTAAGCAAACTTGATAAGTACGTAAAGAACTTAGAAAAATTTAGACATACAAAAATTTCACACTTAGAAATTTTTTTTGAAAAATTAGACTTCTCGTGTGAAAACTTAAAGTACTCGCGCGACAAAATCAAAAGTCAAATGATTCTAAAAGTGAGTCAACTTTTCACGTGACAAGTTATGTTTTCGCATGAAATAGAATTTAACCAGAAATCAACTTCTCGCGCGACAAGTTATCGCATGAAGTGGAATTTAACTAGAAGTCAACTTCTTGCGTGACAAGTCTACTTTTCACGCGGGTAGTTCTATATGATTTTGAAAGTTCTCGCATCAGTTCAAATTCAAACTACTTTTCCCATGTGAAAAGTCTATGTAATTTTAGATTTTCAATGAGCCATTTTTAGAGCGTTTTAACTGTTAATACATGTTCGTTAGGTATCGTCTAAGTCATTATTAAGGTTTATTATGTTTAATTTGTTCAATCTAAGATGTATATGTCCTTTAAGATCCGGTCAATTAATCAAAAACATTTAAATCTATGCAAACAATGTCAATATACCTTATCAAACACTCAAATATCAATAACCGACCATTATGAACCGTTCTATTAAATCAAACAAGGTTCTAACACTTAGAATTTTTTAGTGTAAATTTTCAAAAGGTTTTTGTGCGAATAGTGACTTTTCGCACAACTGTATGATTTATAGTCTTCTAACTTCTCACACGAGAAGTCAGAGTTCTCGCATGCTTGAACTTTGTTCGCACCCTTTGAACTTTTCGCATGCGTGTTAGTCCCAAACAACACTTGAATCAATGACATTTGTGAAAATTGTTGAATCAAACAGAAAATATAGATGAACAAATGATGAACACCTCAAGAACACAATGAAATCCCTTGTTTGATCTTTGATGATTTGAATCTGATAATACAAAGTGTAAACCCTCAAATCAAGTGGCTCATTCAAGCTCTTTAAAACCCTAATTACAACTTATCTATTTATAGTGAATATAATATTTATTAATGACACATTAAGCCCCTAAACTTAAACTAATGAGGGAAATTACAAATAAAACATAAAAATGACAAACAAAATTAAATGTATTTTGTTGACACAAAATATATTTATTAACTATAAAACTCCTAGTCAAATATATCTTCAACGTCTCGTCTCGACTCTTCATTTCAAACGCGTCTGTTTGACTTTTTCGATGACTTTGACCGTAACGTTGACTTTTGTTGACTTTGACTGTGTTGATAATATAGACTATCCTTTTCAGACCCAACAATACAAGAAATTTACTTTTTCGCATAACTTTTCGCTCATAATGAACTTCTCGCACGCGAGAAGTTTATTTTTCTTTGAAATTTAAAAATTTTAAACTTTTAAAATTTATTCATTTTATTAAACCATTAGATTTGTTACAAAAATTATTATGTTTAACTAAGTGTTTAAAATTATCCATGAACCCTTTAATTTTTGCCAAATTTAGTAAAACAAAAGAATTGTAAAACAAAAAATTTTTATACATAAAAACAAACAATTATATTTCTATACTACT
The DNA here is from genome assembly GCA_018326465.1 of Flaveria floridana. Classification (NCBI taxonomy): domain Eukaryota; kingdom Viridiplantae; phylum Streptophyta; class Magnoliopsida; order Asterales; family Asteraceae; genus Flaveria; species Flaveria floridana. Next base: position 6,394 of record BJCO01001227.1, read on the forward strand.
AACTTAAATATTTTTGTTAAATTTTCAAATATAGAATCATAATTTTCATAAAATTGATCATAAACACATTTCAGCTTTATTTGAAATAAAATTGTTTACGTTGATTGTAAATATTTTCTATCCCTTTTCACTTAAACTTTAATTCTTACTAGAACACATATTTCATGATAAACGATGTTTATCATGTTTAGATTTATTTGTATGAAATATGTGAATTTCACAATCATAAATCCTATAGAACTTTATCTAGCTTCAAGATACTATTGAGATTTCAAGTCACTCTAACTTGACTTAAACCTTTTATCTTTGATCAGCCAGTTTTAGAATTATTTTTCTCAATTATACTATCTATTAAGAGCATAATTAGCGTAAGAAACGTTTCCAAAAAAATAATATTAACAAGTTTTAGGACATATCAACGGCCAGTCCGACTTATTTTTTGTCCTCGTAAGACGTTTAAGACTTACATGCCACGTCTGACTTACATGCTCTATATTTTGATTTTATCTTCTGTGTCAGAACATATTCTTAAAAATAAAATATATATCATATAGTATGTATGATTATGACATATCTTTTGTTATTGTGCTCATTGACATCTTTTATTCCTATATGACCTTTTGGCATCTTTTTGCTCTTTTTGTTTATCTATATTTTCTCTTTTATTTTTGCTCGTCATATTCTTTTCATCTTTTGAAATATATATATATATATATACATATATATACACATATATACATATATATACATATATACATATATATATATACATACATATATACAATACACATATATATACATATATACATATATATATATATATAGATATACATATATACATATATATATATATATATACACATATATATACATATATACATATATATATATATATATATATGTATTTTGTGTGTGTGTGTATATACACATTTAATTTTCTGAAAGAGACTATTCAAACGATAATGGGCTTGGGCATGGATATAGAGTTACCACAAGACCTTGATGGGTAATCCATTTCAGAATTTACTTCTAGTGTATCACAGATCTTTATGCTTTTTAGTCTTGAAAGTCAAGCCTATTATCATATCAAACATAATTCAAGTCAGTTTCTTTCAAGCTTTTTAACAAATGCAATGAATCAACAATCACAAAAACTGTAATATCATTTTCTATAATACCTTGAAAATTTATTTTCTTAAAGTACTGTAAATTTTTGTTTACTCCCCTTAAGAACAAATCCATTTTTGTTTTGAGACGTTAAATATTTTTCAAATTTTCTCTCTCTAAAATTATGATTATTTGCAAGAAAATATCAATTTTTAACCAAAAAGAAACAAAAACAATTTTTTAAAGGGTGTATGGATAATCGTTAACCAAATTAAATCATTCCCAAAGATTGGACTAAAAAATCAAATCTAGAATGATCAAATGCCTTAGTAAACAAATCGGAAATTTTCATCTTATAATACTAATTCCAAATGGATAAGTGTATGCGGATGTCGATGTGTTTTTTCTTTGAATATTGAATTGGATTCTTCACTATGTTTAACAATGTGGTATTGTCACATAAAATATTGGTGTCATAAAGATTAAGGCCATAATCAAGAAGTTGTTATTGAATCTAAACAATCTGTGAACAATAACTTGATACAGCCACATATTCAGCCTTTGTTGTGAAGATGGATATTGTTTGCTGCTTCTTGCATTGCCAAGAGATTAATCTGTTCCTGAGAAATTGAAAGCCACCATGGTTGATTTTCTATCCATGTTACATCATGTATAATCATTGTCAGTATAAGCATATAAATTGAAATCAAAATTTTTAGGATACCAAAGGCCGAGTGTTGGTTGACCCTTGAGATATTTAAAAATCTGCTTGACAGCTTTCACATGAGATTCCTTTGGATTACTTTGATCACGTGCATGCTAACAGATAGGAAACATGATCTCTGGTCTGCTAGCAGTGAGACACATCATAGATCCGATCATTGATCGATACATATGTTGATCAACGTCATCTTCCGTGAGATCTGGAGTTAAAGTAAGACGAGAAGGCATAGGAGTGGGAGCTATCTTGGATTCCTGAAATTTGTATTTGTCTAGGATACTATGAATATATTTTTCTTGATGCATCGGTATTCCCTTATCATCTTGTTTAACTTGGATTCCCAAGAAAAACGACATTTCTTCAAGAGAACTCAACTCAAATTTCTTCATCAGAACTTAAAATCCCTTGCACAACTCATCCTTGGTAGATCCAAAAACTTGAACCAGAATAAGATCATCACCAATCTTTCATGAGAATAAAGTTTGATGAATTGTACCCCATGTGTAACCATTTGCAAGAAAATGTTTGCTGAGAGTGGCATACCAAGCTCGAGGTGCTTGATGTAAGCCATATAGTGCTTTGTCTAATTTGTTAACATATTCAGGAAGATCTGGATCTTCAAAACTAGGTGGTTAAGAAACATAAGTTTCTTCATTCATCTCGCCATGCAAGAAAGTAGTTTTAACATCCATCTGATAAACTATGAAGTTCTTATATGAAGCGTATACTAGAAAAGTACGTATAGCTTCTAGTCCTGCAACAGGATCATATACTTCTTCATAATCAAGCCCTTCAATTTGATAGAACCCTTGAACAATAAGTCTAGCCTTGTTGCGGACAATTATATCTTTTTCATCCGTTTTGTTATTAATGTCCATTTAGTTCCAAGTGGAAACTTACCCTTTGGTAGTTCACACAGATGCCACACATTTAGCTTTTTAAATTGCATCAGCTCCTCTTCCATAGCTTCTATCCAACCATTTTCCTTGAGTTCTATCTCGATGTTCTTTCATACAATTTAAGAAATAAAACATGAATACGAACATGTCCTTATTACGCCTGATTGGCTTCGAGTTTGGACACCCTGCGATAACGAACCAATGATTACTTGAGTTGGATGATCTTTATGAATGCTCAGTTGTGGAATGACGTCTTCAAAAATAACTCCGTCTAAGTTAGACATGTGACCAACCGGTTCATTGGTAGTATTCCCTCCTTTAAGTTGATAAACAATATCTTCTTCTTGAATACCATTGTTAATAGATAGATCTTCAAATGGAACATGAATTGGATCAATAGGACCAACTTGTGTGGAAGAACAACTTTAACAAGAAACCTATGGAGATTGTTCGAAGCTGTATCAGAATGAGAAAAATCAGATTCAGAAATAGAATACGGAATAACTATGACGCTTGAAGAAGAAGGTATATCAGGAGATATTCTTGTTATTGGAGAAGTGATAGATCCAATATCATTAGAAAATATATCTTGAATTGTGTAAATCAAAGGAGGATTATTTATAGAAAGAATAAATGATCGATTAAATGTTTTAAATAATGAAGCATAATCATATACCCATGTAGTTGCTGAACCTGCATTTGTTTTGTTAGACTCGAGCCAATCAATATCAAATGACGCAATTATTTGTTTAGATCTTTTATTATAAACTTAATATGCAACTTTGTTGGCTGAATATCCAACAAAATAACATTCATCATCTTTTTTATCAAATGATTTAAAATCAGATGAGTTTAAGGAGGTACAACAACATCCAAAAGTTTTAAAATATTTGACTATGGGTTTATGTTTGAAAAAGATTTCATAAGGATTCATATTCTGTTGTTTGTTAATTAACACATGATTTTGAACATAGCACGCAGTGTTAACAGCTTCAGCCAAACTCCATTTTATTGAGTAGTTCCTGCAGAACTTAATTGTCTAGTTATCCCCTTTGAATTTCAAAACTCATTTAGTGTATGATTGCAGAATTCGGTTCCATTATGACTTTAAGTGCACTTGATTGTTTTGTCTGTCTGATTCTTCACGGCTGTCATTAATTTTATCAGCAAAGAAGGTGTCTCGTCTTTAGTTACTAAGAAGAAAACCCATGTAAATCTTGAAAAATCATCAGTAATGACTAAACAATATGCATGACGTCCTAAAGTCAAAACACTAATGGGACAAAATAAATCCATGTGTAACAGTTGAAGAACAGAGTCAATTTTAGTATGAGAAAATGGTTTATGAGGAAGTTTGTGTTGTATGCCTTTTGAATATGACAGACAATGTTCAGTTAGTTGAACTTCTTTCAAAGGTAGGCCTACAACATGATTTCCTCCAACCAACTTGTTTATATTTTTAATACTTATATTCCCAAAATGAAGATGCCATAACATTTAGTCACTTTCCGAGGCTTTAGATAACAAACATGATGCAGTTACAAATGAATATGAACCGTTCATATCAATTATGTGTCAATGTTCTCAATAAGACCCATTCATCAGGATTACAAATTCAGGTTTTAGAATAAGACATACTTTATCAATGAAATATGTTCAGTACTTTTTTGTCACAAATCTGAGAGACACTTAATGAATTATGTTTTACTTCCTCTACAAAATTGACATCTTCAAAACTTAACACACCATTTGGCACTATACCTTTCTTTGTAATCTTACCCCCTATGTCTCCTGCAAAGATAACATATCCTCCATGTAAGGTTGTATGTTGTTTAACAGAGATATATTACTAGCCATGTGACTAGAACAACCACTGTCAACATGCCAAACACTGTTGATAACTTGAATTAGTTGTTCCTATATATTTGAATAAATTTGCCAGACCAGTTAAGGGATGGTCAATACAATCAATCTCACAATGAGAAGAGTGTTATAGCACTTAATAGTTCAAATAAGAAACCGGGTTTAGGAATAAGTATGCAAAGAACAAAAGCAAGAAAGCATGAGACAGAAATCAAGAACAATATATAAGGTTTTCAAGAATGTTGTATATTAATCTTAAGTTCTCTTACAAGAGTTACAATGCATAAGTTCCTTAGTTACAATACAAGACTCTCATATACTTTATAATACATCCGACAACCGGTTATACTTAGAAAGCCAGTTGGAACATTGAAAGACAATAAAATCAATGTAAAGTCAAAAGGCAGATTGCCTTTTGACTAGTAACTATGGCATGTGATAGCTCACATCCTAATATATTACAAAAAGGATAAAAGTACATAAAGTAGAAAGTTACAGACTCAAGACCTCAATGTACAGTTGCAAAAGCATGGACCTTTTCACCAACTCTGTCAAGTTGGTGAGTCTTCAGAGTTGCAGCGAAAAGTTGGTCAGCTTTATGTAAAAGTACATCAGAGAAAATCATGTTCTTCTAAGTCTTCGGAAGAAATCAGTCTTCACTTCATTAGGCTTCGGAAGACTTTGTGTCTGAATCTACAGAAGACTTTATCTTTGGCTTCAAAAGATTTGGTCTTTGGCTTCGGAAGATTTTATACTTAGCATAATTCTCATGCAAAGTATAAAGCTTCCGCAGGAACTTTTGGCTTCGAAAGATTTTATACATAGCATAATTGTCATGCAAAGTATAAAACTTACGTAGCAATTCTACTCAGTACTTAGTGCATGCAGGAAGCCTTTTGGTTGCTTTGGTTGCATCAGGCTTTATATAAACCTTACAAACACCCCTTAAGATGATTCTACCAAAACAGAGAGTGTTCTTCAGCAATTGGTAGTCCTTATTATGATGAAGACCATTCCCTTCCTTATCATTTGGTCAAGATCCTTCACACTCTCATAATACCTTCTCATGTCATGCAAATCGTGCAGAGGCAGATCAAGCATGTCTTTCCAGAAGTAGACATCTTGACCACCTTGATCTATAATGACATACCATCTATCTGGATTAAAATCAAAGGTCCAAGACAGAATGGGTCTTCCAGTTACAAGAGGCTGTGCTTGAGTAGGAGTTGGTTGAGCATCCTCTTGTTACAGTTTCTCAGGATGCTCTAACCCATCCTGAGGTTTGGAAGTGGACCATTGACTTCTTGTATACTTTCTTTAGGGCCATCCTTTTCTTCCTCTTAGGAGTGTCTGACTGAGATGGATGGTCATGAGTACCAGGTTGTTCTGTTGTGCCTCTCTTTGTTGGGTCCTCTTCCCTCACAGGTTTAGAAGGAAAGGGAGTGGAACCCTGCTATGGATCAGAAGATAAGGTTGGCAATGCAGCAACTAAAGGTCCAGGTTGTGTTGTCTGAGGTTCAACCTTAACCTCAACCTCAGGAGGAGCTTGGCTTGGTGGAGAATGCATGTCCATAAGCTCCCCCTTCTTAATCTTCTTCTTGATCACTCTAATATGCTCATCCATAGTGGATAGAGACATTAGACCAAACCTCCTTCTGGAGAATCCATACAGCTTTAAGAAGCTCATCATCCGTTGTCTGTCAGCAAACTTCTTTTGGCACTTTTGGATGATGGCTCTTGACTTTGCAACTTCTTCCCTCTTCTTTCTCTTAGAATCTTTTTATTCATTTAAGAACTGTTGTTCAAGCTGCTTAAGGTACTAAAATTCAAGGTATTAATAAGAGAGGGGAGAAGTGCAAATGCCTGATAAAGGCTTCAGGCAGTCAGGTAGTTGATCATGTTTTGTCTATCAGCTTCTTTGTCTACCTGAGATGGTTTAGTTACCACAACCTCTCTCTCAGGGCTTTCATGAACTAGAGAGAGAGAGAAGGAGCATTAATGTATAGTCTCTTTAGTCTTCTTTCTTCTTTGACTCTAAGGAGCAGTTCTGCATCCTCTTCTTCCTTCTTCTCTTTGGTCAACTCTAAGTCTACCAGTTTATTTAACTCCTCTAAGGGAAAATCGATGAGTTCATCTATGTTATAGTTCCTAGTTCCAAGATAGTTTAATCTGGCAGCTCTTAACTCATCATCTTGATGTTTGGCCTGGGAGCTACCCTGATTGTCGCTTCCATAAAGCCTGAGGAACCAGCTGAACTCTCTCCCCTTAGCTTCCTCTTCCTCTCTATTTCCTCCTCCTCAATCTCCTCAGGATTCAGTTTCCTTTTCCCTTTGTCTCTTACAGGCCTTGCTGACTCAAGGTAGATGGAGCTTTGGCCTTCCTTGCCTGATTTAGCAGTCAGGCTCTGGCAAGAGAGAGGTTATGAAGCACCTTCAGTAATTGGTGCCTCAGTGAGGGTACAAGATGTTGTTGAAGTGATTGACTCTGTGACAATACTCACAGGTTTAGTCACTGGGCCTTAAGTCAAGGCTTCCCCTTTGAAGCTATCTTAGGGCCTACCTCAATATCCATTTGACCAATGACATTGCCTACTTGCAATTGTCTTCTTCTAAGTCTGAGTTCTTCCATGATCCTATCTTGAATTCTCGCAACCAATATGATAGCTTGTCTATGCTGACTTGGGTTGATAAGTGGCATGTTGACTAGCAAAAGGCTTTCATAGTAGTTCAAGGTCTGAAAGTTGAAGACCTCTTATTATCCTTAAACTCGATACTGTATGAGGGCTCTCCTTTTAGCATTATACTTGCACCCATGTATTTTATTTACAGCTCCATAGGGTGAGAATGACATTACCCTTGGTATACCCTCCTCAAATAGACTCTGAATAAGTGAGTCTACATCAATGTAAGTTTGAGGAGGTTGCTGAGTTTGAACAATTACAAGTGAGGTAGTGACTTTTCACTGTCCATGCTCTGAGAAGGACTTCCAGGTTTTGTGATTGTAATAACTTCCTCCCCTTTTTAGTAGCATCACCCACTTGCAAACGTGGGCTGGAGGTTAAGTCAATTACATCCTCAGGTTCTTATGTTCCTGGTTGAATCCTTCTGAAGAGTCTCCTAGCTAGTTGCTCCTTGAGATCAGAAATCTCAGGTTGCTGATCATTAACCCTCTTTTGCAAGGTAGCCACTTAAGATTCCAAGTAACTAACCTTAGAGACTAAATAGGTGCATGTTTTAATTAGTTGTTGCACCTTTAGTCTCAGATTCCCCTATTCTTTAGTAGAAGAATTACTAGGGGATAAGAGAATTAGACCTAAGTATTCTTCCTCATCACTAGCTTGGTGTTCTTGGCTGCTGGTTCTCCCCTTCTCACTTATAACTTTAGTTGAAGTGTTAGTGGACTGGGTTGCCATGGTTGAGGTCTTAATAATGTAATCACTATCAGAAGTGAGAGCCTCTTCCATATGGACCTCCTAAATAGGTTCAGGGAGATCCACCTCAGTTGGGGTTGGATGATGTGGGCTAGATACAGGGGACCCAGGAGTACTCATCTCTCTTTGAGTAGGGGAAGAGAAAAGAGGCTCATGGTACTCAATGAGTGTTATATCTTCATCATCATAGAATTCTAGGCTGGGTATGGGTTGATTTAAGTCTAAAGGCTAGGGACGGTAACTTTCCCCTGAAGGTTGTTCACTAGAGTGTTGAGACTCTGACTGAAGGCTTAAGGCTTGTTATGTATTAAGCTCTTCAGTCTAAGCATGAGGAACCTCATGACTAAACATTTGTGAGACGGGAGTGGTGTGCTCCTCAGGAGAAGTAGGAGCTCCAGTGTACACTTCTTCCTGTATGGGTGGTGATATGTGGGCCTACACAGGTTGAATAACCTGAGTAGGGGTTCGTTTGGATTTGTTTTGGTAGGTGATGGTGATTTGTGGTTGTGTGGGTTGTTTTGAAGCAGAAGGTGTGGGTTCAACACTAGCTGGTGTTTCTAGGTTGTCACCTTGAGCAATGAGCTCTAACATTTTTAGGACTAGGACTGTTTCTACCCCTGAGAAACCAACAACTGGGTTTCTCATTATTTTGAAGATGTCGGGCTTCATCTGTCCTAATTTTAGAACATTACCTATTCCCCGCAACTGTGTGCCCAGTTCAAAGTTAAGAATGTACAGGACATATCTAGCAAAAATGTAATATTCTAAGGAGTCTAAGTTTGCAAGCAGATTATTATATACCCAAATTATGAATACCTAAACTTTACCCCATGAGCCATTCTATGGACTATAAAAGAGAGATCTTTTGGAATCTTGTCCCAACCTCCATGTTTGTCTAATAGACTATGGATAATAACATGGAGGAGGTATTTCCATTAAGGAGAGACCTTCCCTTTCTTGAAGGTTCAGACTAAAAAGTCACCTTCATAGCCTATCTGCTCAAAGGAGTAGTTTACAACAGATTTTGGAAATAACACTTCACCTTCTTTACATCCAGCTGTAGGTGTGACTTAATAGAGGCTGGAGTAATGAACAATATCCTCCCCTGCAGGCAGTGGACTTTGGTTCTTCTATTGAAGGGAATGAAACTTTGTGTTGTTTTCCTTTCAAGCAAGCAGTGCAGTCATCTTCACACTTGAACTCCTTCTGAGGCAATCCTCTTACTAAACCATGGCTTATAAGCTGATTCATGTTCTTGAAATTAACATGACCCAGCCTTCTATGCCATAGTGTAGACTCTTGAGGAGATGCCTTGGAGAATAGACAA
>BJCO01001228.1:0-15706 GCA_018326465.1 Flaveria floridana
CTATATATATATATATATATATATATATATATATATATATATATATATATATATATATATATATACAAATTCGAGCCAAGCCGAGTGGAACTTAGCTCGTGCTTGGCTTGTTTACAAACTGATCCGAGCCGATCGACTCATTTAAAACCGAGCAAAAATTCGAACGAGCATTTTCCGAGCAAATTCCAAATGAACGTCGAGCGAGCGGCGAGCTGTTTGAACAGCCCTAAATCATACACACACATAGATCTCATATCATTAATCATGGGTTTTCATACTATATGAATCAATAACAACTTGTTGTTATCTTTGAGAGATTGAAATCGATCCTTGGGGGAATTCATTGTTTTGTTCTTGTGTTCAAAGTTCAAAACCCAAATTTGAATTCCATCATGTGGCCATATCAAGATAGACATCTTGGTCTTATAAATCATTGTTGAAATCATTAATTACCTCTTGAATGGATGGAGGCATTGAACAATCAAAACTATGTATCGGTTAATTAATATTATAAACCCGAAGACTAAAATCCAACTATCTGGTTTGGGACTAGAAATTTGGATAATCCAAGTTTTCAATTCAAATTTTTACCAATTAGAACATGGAAAAAATGTTTTTTAAGTACTCGGGTCAATAAGGGTCAAATATGGAGGTTTGGGATGCAAAGGAACAAGACTAATGAACTGGACAGTTTGCTGTTAGAAAAATAGGACGTCTTGTACAGGTCATAACTTGGTCATAATGAGTCCAAATGGGTCAAACTTTTCATCTAAATTCAATTTTGGTGAGTTCTCTAACTAACAAAAGTCGTTGTGTCATTTCGACATCGTTTTGATCCTCCAAACGTGGCAAACAAAACTGAAGGTCACTGACGAATCTGGGTAGCAGGTTGGTCTATGTTTGTCGAGTCATATCGTTTTCATATTTTATCCAATTGAGATGATTCTTTTTCTGTAGTTTAATTTAAAGTCTTATCCTTTAAAAAATACCTATTACGCAACATTTCGCTACAATTTAGACCTCCAAACAGTTTATGCAAAACTAGTGCATAATCAGCTCTACATGCTGAAATGTTTTGATAAAATTAAAACTAAGAATTTAAAATGAAATAATCAAATAAAGACAAGTTTTGTATTTAGAAGTAGTTAAATGAATCTTTAAAATGATAAGCTAATAATATCTATGATTCATTGAATATAAACTAATAGATGTGCATCGAAGGGCATTAAATATAAAATGACAATTAAAACCTTAAATATGACAAGATATAAAGTTCAAATCTGAAATTGGACTTGTTCTATTAGTAAACCATGTTTTTATAAAATAAAAACCTTGATTGGCACTAAGGACTAGGCTACAAGGATTACACCCATATTGATCATTTTTGTTCTTTAGTAATCCTTTTATGATTTGTACTTTTAGTGCTTGCGTTACGTATTATAGGATTTGGACTGTAATATTTCAAGGTAAGTTTCATGGACCCTTTTAATATGTTTTACTTGGGGAAAAATCATTCTCATTGTTCATGAGCTATGTAATGTTAATCATGTTTTGGACTTGAATTGGACTGTCATGTGTGGATTTAGTCATAGAATCAAGTCTAGATTCCCTTCATGATTATTTGGGCTTATTTTGTACTTGTACTTGACTGTCGTGGAGATGTATTGTTAGTATTAATGGGTTGATAGCCCCACCCTTGTTGTCGGTATGCTAGCTAAGACTGACATGGCTTGTTCGTGCCCTTAGGTAAATATAATCCGGTTATTTGAACTTGAGCCGCTTATGAGCTTATGTTGGTTTCTATGACTTCCATGTTCTCATACACACACATGTTTTGTACATGACTCACACGACAACTTATTTATACTTTAAACCCGTGAACTCACCAACATACGTTGACTTTTTAAAGCATTTCTTTTCAGGTAATGGTGCTTAGGCATTTGGACAGTGAACTTTAGATAAGATCGCCCTTCAAGAGCATTTGACATTGGAACATTAGTTTTGGACTTTATGTTCTTACTGGATTTGTATTTGATATTGATTGATCTAGTACTGGTTATTCTTGTTTGGAACTTTTGGATTATTTGAGCATATATGGAATATGCTATGGTATTGATTGTTCTTGACACTTGTTCTTTGTGTCGGGTGACGTCATGATCAATTGACGGAGAATTAATTTAGAGATTCTCTTTGCCCCAATGTGTTATGACGGTCTCGTCTGTCGCATCCTCGTGTTTCTGCTATCAGCGAGTGTGTGACACTTAAACCCAGAAAAGAAGGTCAAACAAATATGATATATAGATATATTAGTATTGTTAATTTAGCTAAACTAAAGATGAAATTTTGAATACAAATCACGAGTCTAAGTATGGAATTGTATTAATTTAAAAATTAAATTTATATATTGAAAACATAGCATGAATTTTACTCACGTGGCTTTAATTAAAGTTGATCCATATAATTCTCTTGCTTTGTTTTGTTTTGTGAAGCCCACACGTGACACTGATTTTTTTAAGGCCATCATTTTTTACAATTGAAGCCCACGAGAAATTTGGGGTCATGTGTAGATGATACAAACAACCTAAATCTTCTATATAAAGAGAAAACAAGCGATGGCAGAAGGAGAGGCGTAAGGGAGAAAGGATACAAAAAAAAGTTTTTTTTATTTTTGAATTTAACTTTGGAGTTTGGACTACGATCGGAGAGCAAGGACTGAATCATTCAATCATTAAAAATCATTCGGTTTTGAATAGTTTTCTTTATTATTATTTGTTTCTTCAATTATATCATATATGTTTATAGAGTTTGAATCTTTATTATTGTTCTTGATGTTTTTTATAGCTAACTTTTTAGTGCTACCTAGCTTGAGTTGAAACTAGTATGTTTTGACTAAATAATTGGTTTTGATTTTGTAAAATTGTTGATTAACTTAGAACTTAATTATTTTCTCAATTTAATGCGGATATGTGAACTGTTTTATGCTTGAAAACTATTGTCATGTTCGTGTATGCTTGATCTTGATTGATTACGTGATATCTAGATTATGTTGCGTGTTAAAATTAATTACTTTGTGTTTTTAATTTTAGACTCGGATTAGAGATAATCTTAGGCGTTTTGGTTGTGATTTGATAGTGATTTGATAGTATTTTTAAGTATGCTACCTTATCTAAAACCTAGGGGGTGATAGATACTGCTTAAAACCTCCTACTCATTGCTTGTTAGGTTTACACTTCATGAGAGAGTGTTTTGCCTTTCATTCGTGGTGTTGGTGTTTTAGGGTATTTAATTGGATTTTATTAAGTTGTCCTTTATCTTAGGGTTGAATAATATAATCTTAAAGATTTTATGGTAGTAAACCTAGGGGTGATCTTCCATTAGACATTTTAATAAACTTATCTTGTGCTTCATACGTGTCTTTGGTTTTTTTAGAGAGTAATAACATACCTAGTTAACCCTAGATTCTTATTTTTATACATAGTCATACGAGTAATTACCTTTATGTCATTACATGTTAGTTGGATTACTGCCTAGGTAGTTATTTCACTTTGTTGATCGTATTAAAATTTTCAAGTTTGAATTCTTATTTGTTTATTTCATTTGTCGCGTTTAGATTAATTAATTTTAATTAATTTGTTTATTTTGTTTATTAATATTAATTACTTTAAATAATTAAATTAATCAAGTTAGAAATCAATAGAAATTTATTATCGAGAGCCGTCAAAGGTGTCCACGAATTCGATATCCGGACTTATCTTAACTTTACTATATCACGACCGGTATACTTGCCATTTGTGTGAAGTTTAGTTGGGAATTTCCATTTTAAAACTAATTTATGAAAATGTGAAATAAATTAATATATATTTTTTCACACATCACTTAGTACCTTATTAATTCATCTTCCCATCACACATTTCATTTCACGCATAAACCAATTGTATAACTAAATATGATTCTATCATACATAATTTTAATTTTGCACATGTAGAGGTCTTCCTATCATAACATGTAGGGACAACCCCCAAAATAATATCATTGTCTAGATTGATAAACTAATAGAAAATGAGTACTTCAATGTAAGTTGTCGTAGTTGCATCGATTGGGTTTTTACTAGTTGTAAAGTTATACTTGAAAGGCTGATGCAACCAAAGCAACCAAAGATCTTCCAGCTTGCATGCATGATGTACATGGTAGAAGTTACTTTGAAAGTTTTACACTCATAGAAATATTCTAAGTGTAAAATCTTCCGAAGCCAAAGATCAAATCTTCCTAAGCCAAAGATGAAGTATTCCGAAGCTTCAAAGACAAAGTCTTCCGATGCAAATAAAGTGAAGACTGATTTCTTCCGAACACAGAGAATACATGCTTTCTCTAGTCAACTTTTGCAAAAAGCTGATACACTTTATGCTACAATACTGAAGACTCACCAACTTGTATAAGTTGGTGAACAGGTCCATGCTTTTGTAACTGTAGACTAAGGTTTAGAGTCTGTAAGTTTCTACTTTATACATTTTATCCTTTTTGTAATATGATAGGATGTGAGCTATGGCATGTCATAGTCACTAGTATAAAGGGAATCTGTTTTTTGACTATACATTGATCTTGTTGTCTAGATTAGTGTTTCCAGCTGATTTTCAAAGCATAGTCGGCTGTAGCATATAGTATAAAGTATCTTAGGTTCTTGTATTTCTTTTTACGCTTTTATAACACATGTAATAGAACTTGAGAGCAACATACAACATTCTTGAAAACTATATATCTTGTTCTTACTCTTGTTCTGTCTCTTGTTTACTTGGGTTCTTAGCATCATATACTCAAACCCAATTCCCTATTTGATCTGTTAAGTGTTCTAAATCTCTCCTCCTTGTGAAAATTGTTGTATGACCATCCCTTAACCAGTCCTGTAATTGGTATCAGAGCATTTAAGGCTCTTAATTGTAACATCTCACCATCTTAAATCTCCCAGTTCTTCACAAAACGCTTAACAACTCAAATAGCAGCTTCTAAGTCTAATATGGAAACCGGTACTATGCTAATGTCCCCACTGATCACTCCTGATGATTTTAACACTTGGTGCCCAAGAATGGAAGGTTTCATCAAGTCTCAAGACAGCAGGATGTGGGAGTCTGTTATCTCAGGACCTTACATTCCATGCACCTCTTCAGCTGCTGCTGGAGGTGGCATGATTCCAAAGGAAGTGCCTGACTATTCTGAAGAAGATAGGAAGAGAATGATGTAGATCAGAAGGTCATGACCGCCCTCCAAGTTTCTCTTTTAAATGCTATATATAGAGGCTTTAAGAAGTGTAAAAATGCCAAACAACTATGGGATGCACTGAAGCTGATGTATGAGGGGTCTAGTGAAGCCAAAAAGAACAAGCAAGACCTCTTAAAGTAGCAGTTTCAGAATTTCACCTTCAAAACAGGTGAAACCATGACTTAATAATACTTCAGGTATGTTGAGATCGTGGATACTCTAATAGATGTTGGAGTAACACAGGAGCATACAAATATTGTAAAAAAGTTCATGTCCTCTCTTCCAAGATAATGGACACACTATTTTATGGTCATTAAGAGGAATGAAAATCTCAAGACCCTTACTCTTACTGAGTTGTATGGCATACTCAGTGGATACTAGATGGAGATGAACATGCAAAACCCATCTGGTAACTCCAGTAATCAACAAAGTTCTGCCTTTCGTGTGGTTGAAAGGGATTGTAGAGAACCACAACATTATCTCATCTCTTACCCTGAAAACTCACAAAAGGGCGCTTTCATCACCTTCCTAAAGACACCAAGGGAGAGCTACATCCAAGGATGCCCATTCCAAGAGACAAGCGTATCACAAACCTTTATGTCTATTGATGAAAGCAGAGGAAACTTCCTCTTCACCCTTGAAGATTTGGACTGTATCCATCCAGATGACCTGGAGTACATAGAGATAGTCCAACAGATGGCTCTTCTCACACAGAGAGCCAAGAAACTCTACAAGAGGACAGGGAGGAAGCTTCCCAGTAATGTGTCCAGTTGAAAGTTTGGGCTGGACAAAAGGAAGGTGAAGTGTTACAATTGTAACCAAATAGGACACTTTGCTAGGGAATGCAAGGCACCAAGGACAAATGATGGCCAAGCACAACCTAGGCCAAACTACACTGAGGGAGCTCCATACACTGAGAATCCCAACAAGCAAGCTGTAGTTGATGTTGAAGAAGGACGCTTTGATTGGAGTTTCTAGTTTGAAGATATATATCCAAACCAAGTACTGATGGCAGATCATGAAGAAGCCAAGGTATTAGAACATCTTTGTACCCGAAAATGAATTACTAAAGTAAACAGATATATGTCCTATAACTTAGAAGTAAGATCTGATCTTGAGTCCTTAAATATCTTAAAAGCTTATTTCAAAAGAGCTAAAATGATTATAAACTCAAAATTGAAGATTTAAAGAAAACCATTTCAACTCTTAAGCATGAACACACCAACTACATGACTCAAATCAAAGATCTCATCCCTAAGTTAACTGTGCCAGGCTGAGCTTGTGATCAGCAAAGCCAGGGCAGAAAAATGTGTTCTTGAAGAAGAGACTTTCAAGAAAATAATATCCTCATCCCTGCATGCAAAAGTGTGTTATCAAAATAAGTAGGAACTGGGATCTATTGAGATAGCTCCTCCACATACTCTACTATCTATAAGATCTCCAAGGTATGGAACTTGTCAAGATGAGCTTCCCTTCACATACCCCACTGAAGTAGAGGATGAAAGGAGACAGTGAATGATGAGTGTGAGAAGAATAAAGAAGATCATCCTACAAAGGGTCACTATTCTCCTGAGGAGAGTAAGGAACCAAGGATGACAAAGTCTAAGAGAAAGAACTTGATTAGAGCAGCCAAAAGAAGAACAAAGAAGGATCAAAGAATTAAGGCCACTTTCAACTCCAAACAAAAACAAGTCTTTATCTTTATAGGATTTGAAGTGGTAAAGGCTGAGGACTCAAGTATGAACTCTAGCACCAGGAGCTCTTGTTCTTGTCTAACTCGTCCTTTCAAAGAAAACAAGACTGATCAGCTGTATAACACTACTACACAGCCTGAACCATTCAGCTCTAAGAGCAAGCCTCACCCTAGCAAACTTGATGCAGCATCTAAGAAGATGAAGATGGAGATGGAAGTGATAAAGGTTAGTCTTCTAGTCAAAGGAAGACTTACAAAAGGAAGTTAATTGATTGTATCATGTATGGTAGTACTTCTTATTATGCTAAAGATTGTATCTATAATCCTAAAAGTATTATCCACATGACTAAAAAGAAGACTTTTGAGAGAAAAGAAGAAGAAAGCTTCGAAAGAAAAGTCTTCTTCTTTCAGAAGTTCCAAAGTGGTAATGAAGACAAGTGAAAACTTGCATTCGGAAGAAAATTTGGTCTTGGAAGAAAGAAATGCTTTCGAAGCACTGAAGCTTGCTACAGTGAAAGTAAGATCTTCCAAAGGCATAGTCTCCAAACTTCTAAAATTGTCAAAACATCCAAAATATTGAAGGTCAAGTCTAATATTCCAAAGATGGTGTGGAAGAAAAAGGAAGACCATGTGACTGAAAGTTCTTCATTAGCAATAGTAGATGATCTTCAAAGTCTAAACATAGGATCAATCACATATGCATTGTGCAGGATCGGTGTTGGTCTCACAACACAGGTTTATCTTACAAACTCACTTAGTCTCACTCAGTTGATGAAGTAGAATCTCTAAATAAGTTGATAAATAATATAATAAGTTAATCAATACAAGAATGGTTTTTCAAGATACTTGTATATATTACTTCTTAACTAAGTGTTACTAGACTCTTCCAAGCATGGTTTGATGAGTTACAATGAGAAACTATATACACTACTATCTATAAGCGGTTATACTTGGATAACAAGCTGGAATTTACAACTATACAAATGCTACATTGCTAGTAGTAAAGCATCTAGGATAAATTACTATCCTAGATTAGGTAGTCATGACAGGTCCATGACTTACCTTTTGTCACCAAGTAAAAGTGGTAACTGTACTAATTGATAAAGGTGAACAGTGGATTAAAGTATGGTCAACTACATGGGCATGGGAAAGTGTTATGCAATATATCAGAGGTTGCAACAGATGTTAGACAACCCATACTTTTATCCACTGGTTCAAAGTTGGTTCTTCCAAAGATAAATGGCCTTGGAAGATTTCTTTCGAGGCCATTTATCTTCAGAAGAACCAACTATGAACCAGTGGATAAAAGTATGGGTTGTGTAACATCCGCTGCAACCTCTGATATACTGCATGGTGCTTTCCCATGCCCATGTAGTTGACTACACTTTAATCCACTGTTCACCTTTATCAATTAGTACTGTTGCCACTTTTACTTGGTGATAAAAAGTAAGTCATGGACCTGTCATGACTACCTAATATAGGATAGTATTTTATCTTAGATGCTTTACTTCTAACAATGTAGCATTTGTATAGTTGTAAATTCTAGCTGGTTATCCAAGTATAACCGGTTATAGATAGTAGTGTATATAGTTTCTCATTGTAACTCATCAAACCATGCTTGGAAGAGTCTAGTAACACTGAATTGAGAAGTAATATATACAAGTATCTTGAAAAATCATTCTTGTGTTTATTAACTTATTATATTATTTGTTAACTTAGTTAGAGATTCTACTTCATTAACTAAGTAAGACTAAGTGAGTTTGTAAGATAAACCAGTGTTGTGAGACCAACACTGATTCTACACAATGCATATGTGATTGATCCTATGTTTAGACTTTGAAGATCATCTACTATTGCTAATGAAGAACTTTCAGTCACATGGTATTCCTTTTTCTTCCACACCATCTTTGGAAGATTAGACTTGACCTTCAATATTTTAGAAGTTTTGACAATTTTAAAAGTTTTGGAGACTATGCCTTTAGAAGATCTTGCTTTCACTGTAGTAAGCTTCAGTGCTTTGGAAGCATTTCTTTCTTCTAAGACCAAATTTTCTTCCAAATGCAAGTTTTCACTTGTCTTCATTACCACTTTAGAACTTCTGAAAGAAGAAGACTTTTCTTTCAAAGCTTTCTTCTTCTTTTCTCTCAAAACTATTCTTCTTAGTCATGTGGATAATACTTTTAGGATTGTAGATACAATCTTTAGCATAATAAGAAGTAATACCACATATGATACAATCAATTAACTTCCTTTTTTGAGTCTTCCTTTGACTAGAAGACTAACCTTGATCACTTTCCATCTCCATCTTTATCTTCTTAGATGTTGCATCAAGTTTCCTAGGGTGAGTACTTCTAAGTGTGAATACTTCAGAAGCATAAATTCTTAGTCTTGAAAGACTTAGTTCTGTCTTTGGAAGTTCTTTATATACTTCGGAAGGAAAACTACTTGGTCTTGGAAGACTAAGTTTTACCTTGGAAAGTTTTTCATACTTAAGCTTCAAAAGATCTTCAACTTGTCTTCGGAAGAGTAGCTTAGTCTTCAGAAGACCTCTTTAATTGTACTTCAAAATTCTTCTAAGTGTTGTTTTGGGTGCACCAGCCTCATATGATCCAACAAACTCCCCTAGGCTGATGTTACCAAAACTTCACTTTCTTCTACTCCTTAAGGTCTTCAACACAAGGGAAAGCAAATATTTGTCTGTCTCTTCGTTCTTCCTTGATGTGTTAGTGAGGAGATTTACAAGTCATTTGTGGATAATAGATCAAGTCTATTTCTCTGAATGACGTGCACTCTTTGCTATGTCCCGATGAAAAGAGTTAGTTGATAGGAATTGTAGTCATATTCCCATATAATTATAAGATTAGAAGTTAGGCGTTCGACTATCTGTAGGAATGTTCTTCCTTTTGTGGTTGCATCTTCTTCTTCCTATGCTCTTATTTTTAACTCTTCTTTAGTCTTTGCTTTCTTTGTAAGCTCAACAAGATGAAGACTGCTTAGATGATTTCTAATGTGAGTAGCAATCTGAGAGTTGGAAGGATTGGAGAATGGTTTCTCTGCTAACTCAGCAATGTCAAATCTGCTGGAGTGTAGCAGAGATGAAGTATCAACCTTTTTTTACTTCGGCATTCTCCCTTTTCACAGTAAATCTGTATGAAGGTTCATCGAACCTCCACTGGACAATTTGCTTTCTAGGATTGAGGGGCTTAGTTGGAAGCTTGTCCCATTTCCTAGTGTCCAGCAGAATCATAAGTCTCCTTCTTGATTTCTTCTCTTCTTCTTTCAATGTGTCTGAGTTAGTTGCAAGAAGTTGGAGAGCTTGGTCCAGTGTTCTTCTAGTTAGTTCAAGGAATGCATCTCTTATGAGTGAATATGAAGAGCCATTAATGTATTTCAGCTTAATAGACTCTTCCTCACAAGAGAGGTCGCTCAAAGTTATGCAGTTGATGAGCTTCCTCTTGATCTCCTTGAATTCTTCTAAGGTTAGGGGCTTAGAAGGTTCAGAGGATGGTTAGGGTAGTGATTGGGTTCGGGGTTGTGCTTTAGGTTTAAGGATAGGTAGTGGTGATAGTTATTGTGAAGGTATAGGTAAGGATGATGGTATAGGTTCAGGTGTGTAAGGCTTAGTGGTTGGTTTAGTTTTGATGGGGAAAGGAAAAGGTGTGGGCATAGGTGTTGTAGGTTCTTGTTTAGGCTTGGGAGCCGGTTGGGTGCCATCCTCTGAACACTTTCTCTTATGGTTACCTCCTACCTTCTTCCTAAGCGAATATCAGCCTTGATGTCACTGACATGTCATTGTATGGTCTTCTTAGATATCAGACCTACTTGCTTTCCTGTGAAGCCATGGGCTTTGATATAAGCTTTCATCCATTCCTTATCTTCCACCTTATTTGCAGCTGCAAGTTGTGCTTCTTCCTCCTCCTTCTTCTTCTCCTTCATCTTTTCCCTGGGAGTCCTTTTCCGCTACTTGTTGATTTGATCTTTTTCTTTAAAGAAAAGAAACAAGATCGTATCGCTATCATGAGTGCCAGCTCCTCCTGAGAATAGCCTCTATTGCAGAAAAAGGCTATTCTCTCCATCCTTTCCTTCTTTATAGCCTCCTCCTTCCTTTTCCTCTTCTCATCCTTTATAGCTAACCTTGCTGCCTCCTCCTTATCCTTTTGCAGCAAGGTTGCCTTCTCTAACTTCACAAGCTCATCAAGTGAGAGTAGAACTATTTCTTCATTGTCTACTCCCAGGCTGATGAGCCTGTCTCTGACCTCCACTCTCTTTTTATTGTTGATACTTTCTTGAGCAACTGCTGTTGCTTTGCTACTTGTAGCCAGCAACTTCTAATTATCAATTCTTCCTTTCTTCTTAAGCTTTTCCAACCTTTCCTCCTCTAGAAGCTCCTCAGCAGTGAGCTTCACCTTCCTTATAGGATTATAGGAAGATTCAGCCTTTGGAGATTCTGGTTTAAAGGGTTTAGGTTCGGGTAATGGAGGTTGAACTTGGGGTGCAGGAGAGATGGGAGTTGTAAGAATTGCCTCTGTGATGAATAGGTCATCGGATAAGGAAGATAGTTCCATTATTCCTTCTGCAGCTTGGATTTCTGCTTCGAAAGTAATTGGAGCTACACTACCTATCCCTTCTAAGTCGGTTGCTGAGCCATGAGTCTGTATTTCCCCTTCGAAGTTAATCTCAGGTTCAACAGAGACCTTAGTTGAGCAACTTCCTCTTCTGAGGTAGGTGGTGCAATCAGCCTTTAAAGCTCTTCAGCTCTAAAGTAGGCAATAGCTACATCAGGGGAGGGTTGTTCAAGGGAGGAGCTTATCAAAAATTTGGTTAAAATTATGTTAAGGTCAATAAGCATCCTTGTTTCCACTTGAATGGTAATGGAAGGTGGTTGTGGAAAGATGGTTTCAGGGTGTTGCTGTGTGGGATAGAGAGAATAGGTGGAAAGGCTGGGTTCCACATGTCTTTGTTTCTATACATTCTCCCCCTTTTTGGTAGCATCATCTTGAGAAGTAGATGAGCTAGAGGAAGAACTTAAAGAAACCTGAGTTTGTACATGCCTAACAGACTTCTCAATCTGTGTCTCAGCTAGTTGAGCCTTAGGATTTTCAATCTCAAGTTACAGAGTGGAGGACCTAACTTCTAAAGTCTTAACCTTGGATTCAACCTTTGAGACTTTAGATAGTAAGTACCTGATTGTGAGTTGCAGACTACCCTCATCTTTTTTTGAAGAATCATTGGAAAATGAGATAACATACCTAGTATGTTCATTATCACCACCAGTAATGGTTTCTTGGCACCCTGGATACCCTTGTGTACTGATGTCTCTTTTAGAGTCATCAATGGGCAAGGTTGTCGTAGATTCAGTCCCACTTATGTTACCACTGTCCTGAGAGGCTAGTGAAACACTCTCAGTAGTGGTAGCTAAATCTACATGAGTCACATCCACTCCAGTTGGACTCAACTTAGTTTGATCTAGCTGATGTGGGATAGATATTAAGGGTGCCATTAGGCTCAGTTGATATGGAGAGCGATATGGTATATCATCATCATGACCCTGATGGAACATATTATCCTCATCTATTCGGGTTAATAGGTCAAGAAAGGATACAGAGGTTATTTCTAATGACCCAGGACCTTGGTCAGCACCTAATGGCTCCTCTGCACCAGCAGTTGAGCCAATGATGGGGTTGTTCCTTTTTGGCTGCTCAGGGGAGTGTTGAGACTCACCCAGAGGGCTTAAGGCTTGAGTTGTAGGCTCATGAGGTTGAGACTGAGGTGACCCAACACTGATATTAAAGTCAACTGAGTAGGATGGTTGGACCTCTGGCTAAGTGGGTGCCCTGAGTTCCACTCTAGCATTTTTAGTTTGAAAAGAGGGGACTTGTTCAATCAGAGTAGATTGATTAAGGATTTTTTTAGGTGTCTTTTGTATGTTATTTTGATTGGGTGGGAAGAAGTGATTGGTAGTGTAATGGTGGTGTTTGGTGTGGGTTCATCACCTACTAGGTCTGTAGGGATGTCATAAGGAGCCATTGGCTCAAGCATACCTGAAAGGAGATAGTAAACCTTCCAGTGAAATTAGTGGACACCTTCTTTGGCATTTTGAAGATGCCAGGCTGCATGTGAGGGACCAGTAGGACATTTTCAAATTGAAGTTTGTACTGGTCAAGCTCATAATTGATTATGTGCTGAATGAACCGGGGATACATATAGAATGGATCCCTGGTGAGATTAACTCTCAAGTTGTTCAGCATAAATCTTGAGTAGTTAAAGCGAAGGCCTATCACCAATTTATTGACTAGGCAACCCAAATCATACGGGATTTGATCCCGCCCCCCCTTACTTGTTGGATAGGCTATGTAGAACAATATATAGCAAGAACTTTTAGTTGTAGGAGAAGTTGAACTTGCATATTGTACATCTGCTCATATCTCCGTCATATCTCATTTGGGTGTAAGTATCCTCCAAATTAGGGAAATTTAGTAGGGGTTCCTTCATCATGGAGTTCTAGATACTCCCTGATGGTGGTTTCACTGATGATGATTTCCTGTCCGCAGATCCTTGATCTGATGACCCTTTCATCGTTGAGCATCTTGCTTCGACCGTTGGCCCAGAATTCAGCCATGTGGTTTGAGTAGATGGTGGGGTTAACAGTAAGGGCAGTAAAGTACACGGATTATGACAGAAATTGGACGACGGGGGCATAATCATCATCCTTTAAAGAATTAAGGATGACGACCTGGTTGTGTTGGGGATTCATGGCCATTGTTCTGAAGATACTGTTTGATTGAAGAAATTTGAGAGGGAATGGAGAAGATAATGGAAATTTTTAGGACTTTTTAAGTGGTAAAGAAAGTAAAAAAAAGGGAGTCAAAAGTTTTTAAATGGGGGGTAAAAACCAAACCAATAAGGTGAAAGGACGATTTAGGTTTTGATTTGATAGGGGCGGTAAGATAAACCATTTAAAATATTTCGACAATCATCAATAAAATCTTACTTTTTACAGAGTGGGGCCTAAAGAATTCCGTTACGCAGTAAGATTTTTTCTGCTGAATGTAAAATCGCTTCCGAGAGAAAACAACTCTGTTTCTCAGTATTATCTTCCAAAGCCACTTTTACTTCCCAAGGCAAACCATGTCTCAAAGACAAATTTGCACCTGAGAGTAAAGTGTTCTTCCGAGAAATGACATTAGAAAGTTTCGGAAGTGGATTGGATCTATGATCAGATTTTCTTTCAAGGAGAAAAACTCTTTGGAAGAGAATACTGGTGCTGAGGAATTTACCTTTAGAAGATAGATATAGATCTCTTCCGTGGGTAAATTTCTCTTCGAAAGAATTTGTACTTAGAAATTTTGAAGAAAAACCTTTTGTAAGAGTGCTTAGATTGTATAAATACAACATAAACAAAACACAAGGTAAAGGTTATCAAAAGAGATTGACTAGTCAACGTTAATCATCCCAATAGCTGTGATTAAATACTTAAATCTTTGTTCATCAAAGACCTTGGTGAACAAAGTAGCAAATTATTTATTTGAATTGACTTTGACTAATTTAATTAATCTTTTCACATTAATATCTCAAATGAAATGATACCTGATATCAATATGCTTTGTCTTGGAGTGCTTAACTGGATTTTCTTTGATAGAAATGACACTCTTGTTGTCTATGTGGATAGGAGTCTCCATGAAGTTAAAACCATAGTCTAACATCTGATTTCGAATCCATAGCAGTTGAGCATAGCAGCTTGCAGCAGTAATGTATTTAGCTTCAGAAGTTGATGTAGAGACACATGATTGCTTCTTGCATTGGCAAAAGATGATCCTTCCTCCAAGAAATTGACATCCTACTCACGTGGACTTCTTGTTAATGTTGTACCCATCATAATCACTATTAGTGTAACCATAGTGATTGAAATCCTTATTCTTAGTATACCAAAGGGCCAGTTTAGGAGCTCCTTTAAGGTATCTAAGAATTATTTTGATAGCAATTAGGTGTGAGACCTTTGGAGTAGCTTGATATCTTGCATAGATGTAAGTTGTAAACATGATATCAGGCCTACTTGCAGTGAGATACATCAGAGATCCAATAATTTCCTTGTACTGATGCTGATCAGTATCCTCCCCCTCGGAATCAGGGCAAAGATTATGATTTCTGGGTATAGGTATCTTGGTTGGCTTACAATCTTTCATTTTAAACCTTTCTAAGATGTCCTTGACATACTTAGATTGATTTCTGAAGAACCCTTCTTCCATCTGCTTCATTTGAATTACAAGGAAGAAATCCGTCTTTCCCATGGAACTTATCTCAAATTTCTTTCTCATGATGCTTGATGTAATGAAAACTACTTGAGTTGTTATAGTTGATTTTATATAATTTTCGCTACATTTTACACCTGTTTTATCTCGTTTCGGATACTATTGATTGATTGTATTTTCTGTAGTAAATTGAATGAGAAGGAAGCTAAAAACAGTAGAAAAGAGAAGAATGAGCTTCCAAGTTCGAAACGAGAGGATCGGGCGGTGAACGTAAAGAACATTCTGCGGAATTACATTTGTCGCGCTACGCGACATATAGAGACAAACCGTCGCGCTACGCGAGGGTTTGTAAATTACCATTTTGCCCTTAATGAAATAGGGTATTTACCGGATTTGCCACCCGACTAATTTGTCGGGTTGTGGTGACTGTCGCGCTACGCTACAATATGTGAAGGCCCGTCGCGCTACGCGACGGGTGTAAAATCATGGAAAATTAGTTTTTAAACAAAAT